>QANX01007583.1:0-46007 GCA_003254975.1 Ochetophila trinervis
TTGGGGTTTCGGATTCTTTAATCTTGGGGTTCCGCATCACTATACATTAATAAAAGTAAAACAACATATCCAAATGAAAATAATATGTTATATTTACCATATTTTTTGTATTGCTTTGGATCTTTACCGTTCCTAGTGATGTCACGCGTAATCATCATAACAAAGTACCCGTATTCTATGTTGGCAGGCTATCTAGGAGCCTATATTTGTATATATATACTATTAAATAACTGGCTAGTATATATGTATATTATTAAATAACTAGCTGGTATTATTCAATTAATGGCAAAAAATAAAAAACAAGCAAATCTTCTATAATATGAATTCACTCGTTTACCTTTATTGTCTACCATTGAAGTTTCTTTACGTTTTTATTTTTGTCCTTTGAACGTCAAGCTTCTTATGCCATATATACATATATAGCACAATAAATATATATACTTATATTTAAATTGAAGACTTGTAAAATTGATTACATGTTCTTTATTGCAAAATTGAAGATTTGTATTTAAATTGAATACTAATTAGCTGACTTACTCATCTAATACAGCTTTAAAGTCTATACAGACACCAATACATATTGAATTGTAAAACTATGTCGTTACGTTGCATGGTTCAACAACACCCAATGTCCAATGTCTCCTATTAAAAAAATTAAAACAATCATTTTTGTCACTAGTGTAGATTTTCAAGTAAGCAATTATATAAAATATATTTAAAATGTAAGGATGCTTGAACATACAAAGAGTAATATTGATGCGGAACCCCAAGATTAAAGAATCCGAAACCCCAAACACACAAGAAATATTGAACAATAATTGGAAAACAAGAACCCGCCCTACCAAACCCTTAGATAACTTGTATCTAAAAACGTGGATTAGAAGGCTAGGGAAAGAGAAGAATAATCGCCACAAAGTATTTCTACTTTGATAAGATAATTCAACTCCTAATGCAACAAGAAAAAGAAATTGATTCCTCACCTTGCAAGAACACTCCTGGGAGCAATAGGAAAATTAATTCTCTCAATTGATTAAAAACTCAAATCTGTCTTACAAAAGAATTGATCCTCCTTTATATAAGGACTAAGGTTAGATCAAGAATCAATCTAAACCATAAAGTAATTAGGAAACTAATCCTAAGAAAATTAGGAAAGTAATCCTAAGGAAATTAGGAAGGTAATCCTAAGGCTAAAAACTAACCCTAAATAAAAATAATCCGAAAATAGAAATAATTACAAAACTGCCATTATAATCCGAAAATAGCTAAATTACGAAATTGCCATTCTAAGTTGTTTATTTTTAAAATGATGTCGTTTCATTTCCGCAACTCCCGAGCATCATTACGACTTTCATCCCTTGGTTGGACAACATGCTTAAATCATCATTAGGCCTCGGAAAAGTGTTCAAATCATTTGGAAACTTGAATCGATCTTCATCCATAATTCTTTTCACAAATCCAAGCATTCCTTCTTTGATTTTCTTAGCTCGAGAACGTGATGCGGAACCCCAAGATCAAAGAATCCGAAACCCCAAACACAATCCAAGCATTCCTTCTTTGATTTTCTTAACTCGAGAACGCACTATTGGTTTACTAGGCAAGATGATGTCATCATCTTTTGCTCCAATGCTAGAATATGACTCTATGATGCCCGCATCAATGCCACATGGTTTGTACACCTGATGCGGAACCCAAAGCTTAAAGAAACTGTAATCCCAACACACAAGATGATTGGAACAAACCCTAGGTAAAAACCCGCCCTATAGCCCCTCTAGATAACAATCGTATCTAGCAACACTAATTAGAAGGCAAAGAATGAAATTGAAATTCGCCACAAAGTAAAACACCTTTGATAAGAAGATCAATTCCCAAATGCAACAAGTAGAAGAAGAACTATCCTCACTTGGAACACACAAGTCTTGTTGAAAACAAGAATATATTCTATTTAATCAATAATCAAAGTTGTCTTACAAGCTAGTAACCCCCCCTTTATATAGATATTAGGGTTAGGTTAAGAATCAATCTAGACCATAAAGTAATTTGGAAAGTAATCCTAAGGAAATTAGGAAAGTAATCCTAAATAAAAATAATCAGAAAATAGAAATAATTACAAAACTGCCATTATAATCTGGAAATAGCAATAATTACGAAACTGCCATTATAATCCAAAAATAGCTAAATTACGAAACTGCCATTGAATTCCAAAAATAGCTAAAATTATGTCGTTTCGTCTTTGCAACTCCCGAGCAGCTTTACCACCTTCATTCCTTGCTTGGACATCATGCTTAAATCATCATTATGCCTCATAAAAGTGTTTGGATTATGTGGATACTTGAATCAATCTTCATCAATTATTCTCTTCACAAGTCCAAGCATTCCCGCTTTGATCTTTTTAGCTCGAGAACGCGTCACTGGTCCACTTGGCAGCACAATGTCTTCACCACAAACATCCATGCTAGAAGAGTGCTCGATGCCCACATCAACACCCCTCTTCCTATGCCAACGGAACCATGGGTTGATATCTCCATGGATTTTGTTCTTGGGTTGCCGAGAACTAGGAAGGGTCGTGATAGTATATTTGTTATTGTGGATAGATTTAGTAAAATGGCGCACTTCATTGCTTGCCATAAAATTGATGATGCAACAAATATAGCTGACTTATTCTTTAGAGATGTAGTGAGATTGCATGGGGTACCTAGGACAATAGTCTCGGATAGAGATGTCAAGTTCCTGAGTCACTTCTGGAAAATTTTGTGGGGAAAGTTGGGTACTAAGCTTTTGTATTCTACTACTTGTCATCCACAAACCGATGGACAAACAGAAGTGGTGAATAGAACTTTAGGTGCTTTACTGCGTTCTGTAGTTGGTAAGAACTTAAAATCTTGGGAAGATTGTTTGCCTTTTCTTGAATTTGCTTATAACCGTACTATTCATTCTTCTACTGGATTTTCACCATTTGAGATTGTATATATGGCTTTAATCCTTTAACTGTATTGGATTTGATGCCTTTACCTTTGAGTGAACTTGCTAACTTAGATGGACAAAAGAAGGCGGACTTAGTTAAATCTATACACGAGAAGGCCCGACTACAGATTGAGAAGAGGAATAAGTTAACTGCGCAAAAGGCTAATAAAGGGCGCAAACAAGTGATATTTGAACCAGGTGATTGGGTTTGGGTACATTTGAGGAAGGAAAGGTTTCCTAACAAAAGGAAGTCTAAGTTGGATGCTAGAGATGATGGACCTTTTCAAGTGCTCGAGAGAATCAATGACAATGCATACAAGATTGATCTTCCAGGTGAGTATAATGTGTCCGCATCATTTAATGTTGCTGATCTTTCTCCTTTTGACATGGATGCAGATTCGAGGACGAATCTTTTTGAAGAGGGAGAGAATGATGTGGGCATTGAGCGCTCTTCTAGCATGGATGTTCTTGATAAGGACATTACATTGCCAAGTGGACCAGTGACACGTTCTCGAGCTAAGAAGATCAAAGACGGAATGCTTGGACTTGTGAAAAGAATTATGGATGAAGATCGATTCAAGTTTCCAAATGATTTGAACACTTTTCCGAGGCCTAATGATGATTTAAGCATGTTGTCCAAGCAAGGGATGAAAGTCGTAATGATGCTCGAGAGTTGCGGAGACGAAACGGCGTCATTTTAAAAATAAGCATCTTCTAATGGCAGTTTCGTAATTTAGTTATTTTTGGATTATAATGACAGTTTTGTAATTTTTGCTATTTTTCGTTTTTAGGGTTAGTTTTCAACCTTAGGATTACTTTCTTAATATTTAATGGTTTAGATTGATTCTTGATCTAACCCTAGTCCTTATATAAAGAGGGATCAATTCTTTTGTAAGACACATTTGAGTTTTTAATCAATTAAGAGAATTAATTTTCCTATTGCTTCCAGGAGTGTTCTTGCAAGGTGATGAATCAATTTCTTCTTCTTGTTACATTAGGAGTTGAATTATCGTATTAAAGTAGAAATACTTTGTGGCGATTATTCTTCTCTTTCCCTAGCCTTCTAATCCACGTTTTTAGATACAAGTTATCTAAGGGTTTGGTAGGGCGGGTTCTTGTTTCCAATTACTGTTCAATATTTCTTATATGTTTTGGGTTTCGGATTCTTTAATCTTGGGGTTCCGCATCACCATGGATCGCCAAGCTTGGATGGTAACTTTTGTTACAATATGGCACTGGATTTTTCATTCAAAGTTGTCATCTTCTTTTTATCCCATTGTCTTTTACTTTTCATCATTTCCTTCATAAACCTCTTATAATTAGGCATTTTCTCTAAAGCATCTAAAAATGGAATATTAAGCTTGAATTGCTTAAACACATCTAAAATCTTTCTGAATTGCCTATCTAACTTTTGATTCCTAAGTCTTGATGGAAAAGGATGACAGGACCCACCCCGGAAATCCCTCCGGATTTCCCGGAGAGGCCCCGCCTGAGGAAGATTCCACGAGAACCCCTCGGGGCATCTGATAGAATCCTCCTCCGAAAGGGGATAATAATCAAATAAACAAGTAAGAATTAATTTTCCTATTGCTCCAGGAGTATTCTTGCAAGGTGATGAATCAATTTCTTCTTCTTGTTGCATTAGGAGTTGAATTATCTTATCAAAGTAGAAATACTTTGTGGCGATTATTCTTCTCTTTCCCTAGCCTTCTAATCCACGTTTTTAGATACAAGTTATCTAAGGGTTTGGTAAGGCGGGTTCTTGTTTTCAATTACTGTTCAATATTTCTTGTGTGTTTGGGGTTTCGGATTCTTTAATCTTGGGGTTCCGCATCATCATCCATCCTAGATTTCAATGCTTCTTTCATCCTAGAAGTCAATCTATCTTCCATTCTTTTATACTCACCCTCCAAAGATTGTCGTAAGAGCTTTGGATCCGGTGTTGCCACTTGCTCTTCTTCCAAAGTAGAAACTCTCTTTCCGTCTCTTTTAGACATTCTTACACACTCGCTTACGTTTTTAACTCAAAAATATAAAACTAAAATAGCAAATTTAAAAATTTAAACTTAACAATATAAAACAAGTTCAATTCTAGCGAAAAATTGGCACAAAAGAAAAGGACGAAAGAGTAATGAAACAAATAATAATTACTCTATAAAATCAACATAATGAGAATAAGAAACTTAACAAATTTAGAATAGGAAAGTATGAAAGTAAGAAACTATGAGAATAGGAAACAAATTAATTTATAATAGGAAAGTAAGAAAATAAAAAACTATGAGAATAAAAAACAAATAAATAAGGAAAATATGAAATATGAAATAATCAAAAATCAAAAATCAATTAGGAATAAGTAACTTTCCTAATATTCAAGCAACCAATCTCAATATTTCAATTTTCAATCTTTTTTTTTAATATATAGAATCAAATTTTTCTTTTTCTTTTTTTTTTATGATTTTTTTTTGAACTCTAAAACACTAAGAATAATGAAGAACACAAAGAACTCAAGAACAAAAGAAAAAAAAAAACGTAGAAAACAATAAGCTAATCAAAGACTCTAAAAAGGAAAACAAAAGACAAGATAAATAGGAATTTATCTTGGCCTTGCTCTGATACCAAATGATGCGGAACTCCAAGCTTAAAGAAACTGTAATCCCAACACACAAGATGATATAGAACAAACTCTAGGTAAAAACCCGCACTATATCACTTCTAGATATCCAGTGTATCTAGCAACACTAATTAGAAGGCAAAGAATGAAATTGAAATTCGCCGCAAAGTAAATACCTTTGATAAGAAAATCAATTCCTAATGCAACAAGTAGAAGAAGAACTATCCTCACTTGGAACACACAAGTCTTGTTGAAAACAAGAGTAGATTCTAATCAATAATCAAAGTTGTATTCCTTACAAGCTAGTAACCCCCTTTATATAGAGATTAAGGTTATATGATCATAAAATAATTAGGAAAGTAATCTTAAGGTTGAAAACTAACCCTAAATAAATATAATCCCAAATTAGCAATAATTACAAAATTGTCATTATAATATGAAAATAACAAATATTACGAAACTGCCATTATAATCCGAAAACTGCAAATATTACGAAACTGTCATTATTAAATGTTTGTTTTTAAAACTGCGTCGTTTCATCTCAGCAACTCCCAAGCATCATTACCACCTTCATCTCTTGCATGGATATCATGCTTAAATCATCATTAAGCCTCATAAAAATGTTTGGATCATTTGGAAACTTAAATCGATTTTCATCAATTATTCTCTTCAAAAGTCCAAGCATTCCTTCTTTGATCTTCTTAGCTCGAGAACGCGTTAATGGTCCACTTGGCAAGATGATGTCATTCTCTTTTGCATCAATGCTAGGATATGGCTCTATGATGCCCGCATCACAATGTCACAGTTAATTTATAATTTAACATCATAAAATTTAAAAAGTTTGAAAAATTATAGAGCAAATTCAAAGCCTAACTTCAAATTCATTAGGATTTGGTGACTCATTCTACATTGAGGTGCTTTGCTGGGTGAGTTGGGTAGCCTTATTCTTTGCTCACGTATGTAGTAGTTCTAGGAAGCCATCTGGAACCTCACCAATGGGTCTTTTCTTGTCCTTGTGTTTCTTATCGATGGGTTTGACAAGGGTGGGTCTAAGAAGTATTTTTTAACAGTTGGTTTCTTCTTTACGTTGCATTTATTAGCTAGTGATTTCGATGTTGTAGATTTCTTCGGCATGTCTACCTCTCTGAAAAAGGGTCGCTTAACCTTTGCCATTTTATTAATGGTGAGATGACAGATGGTTTTAAGAAATTGAAAATGGAAAAGGGCAAGAACAAGCTATGGGTCTGTTCGTAAAAAAAACAGTGAAAAAATGAGAAAAAAAAGAAGAAGATATTTTAATGTTTTTAAATTTTTTAAATACAGAAATAAAATAGATAGTTCAAATTTATTATGATGAAATGATAGACATTAATTATTACAATAAATATAATGTACCTTTCTTATTATTTTGGTCCTAAAATAGACATCGTGACAAAAATTCCTTACAAGGAACCAAAACTTCCAATGGAAGCTTCATGGATCTTACATCCAGCGCAGCCCAGGGCAATCCAGTAAATGCAGAATTTTTAATTTTCCCCCTTCAGTACATTTCTGCTCCCAAAAAAAATAAATAAATAAATAAATGCAAATTAAAAAAAAAAAAAAAAAAAAAACCTCTAGGGCAGGAATATGAGCCACACATTATTATTTAGTACACGATTCCAAAATATAAGCCACTCGCAGTATTAATCAGAAAAGAAAATACTATTAAACAAAATTTATTAATTAAATTAAAATTCATAAAATAATGTTACATTCTTAAATACTAAAAGTTTAGGAAATAAATCTAGTAACTCTAGAGAAATGAAGAAAGTAATGTCATCGCGGACGTGGAGGCTAAAGTGGGAGAAACGACGACGTTGCAAGATGTTTCTGGAAGCGCCATATTTATAAATTAAGGAGGTCGGATCCCGGCTTCGTGAGTTGGAGTGGAGTTGCAGAGCACAGAATAAACTGTTGTTGCATTACGTTTTGGCAGTAGAAATGGTGCTAATCGAACTAGACGACGAGACCCAAGACCAAAATCCCACTCCCCTAAAACCATCTTCTTCTTCCTCTAATACGATGACGGATTCAGCTCCTAGACCCAACAGGGATGCCGAAGAGGGCTTCGAAACGGCTAGCGATGGAGAACTCGGAGACAACGACAGCGATGGCGACGAAGACCACCATCGCCACCACCCACAGCAGCAGCCTCAACAACACCAAGAAGAATACCAACTGCAACGGCAAGATGAACATATTGTCTGGCAGAATGATGACGAGGAGCTCAAACAGGTTCGATTTTGTTCGTTTTCGCGGTTGCGATTATCAATTTTTGATTTGTTTGTGTTATTTTAATTTTACGGGTTTATTATTTTTTGCTTTTTTGTTTGAATTAGGATGACCTTTTGTTTGCCCTACTTAGTTTTCGTTTGTGCTTTTATACGATTTGTGAATGGTTTTCAATTTTGGAAGTTTGTGAAATTGGACTTGCGATAAAAGGCTTGCTGCTATTTCTCTTTTGTAATTTTGTTGTATCAACCGGGCAACGTTGTATTTATCATGGGTTTTGTTTGGCGATGAATGAATATTCAATGCGACTTTACCATTGCTCGTTTTGATGATGTCTGAGAGAATGAGTAGATCTGGAATTTATTAGCCATAAATATATAGGCAAGATTTCTTTACGGAGACAGTGGAAGAACCATCTAGTAATCTGTTTTGTTTACTACCACACATGCAGCTTTACTAAGAATCTAGTGATTTTTCCAGTCAAATCCAATATGGCCAAATAAGTAGGAAGAAAATAGAGATTGTGTTATCTTTGTATGGGGCATGGACCTTCCTAGTATGTGTATAGATGTTATTCTAACATTTAGTTTCTGGGCTGTTTCCCTCAATTTGTTGAAAAATAGTTTTATCAAACATTTAATTTCTGGTGTCATTGTAGCGATGCATATTTTTCTTTTGCATGCTATTTGTTATTACATCTGTGTCTTGTTTGATGCAACTTTTGTTAAACCATGAAGTGATTAAAGCTATACTCGTATAGTTACAATGCGTGTTTAACAACTGTCACAAAATCTGGTTATCAAGTTTTCTGAAATTTTCCTGCTTTCTTATCTTTCATCTTAATCAGAAAGCAATAGCACAAGCTAATGATGCAAAAGTAGAAGGCAATAGACTCTATGTTGATGGACAGTACGAAGAGGCATTATCACAGTATGAGCTTGCTTTACAATTTGCATCAAAGATGTCTTCATCTGTGGATATACCTTCCACATGCTACTCAAATCGTGCAATATGCTTTTTAAAGCTGGTATGTTTTTCTTTGGACTTTGTGAATTATACTTGGTGCAATTTTTTAAATTCTAGTTAAATTAATAATAATTTTACATATTTAAGATATTTTAAGCAATGTAGTGTGTATGTAATATTTTCTGTAAACATTGTTTGCTGGTATGTTTAAATGAAGGAAGCATGATGTAATGGACTTATATAATATATTTCATCTAGATTAGGCTACGAAAACATTGTTCACTGGTATGTTCAAATGTATGAAGCATGATGTAATGGACTTATATGATATATTTCATCTAGATTAGGCTACGAAAACATTGTTCGCTGGTATGTTCAAATGTAGGAAGCATGATGTAATGGACTTATATAATATATTTCATCTAGATTAGGCTTCACTTTCGTAGCTTATGTTCTCAAGCTTAGTTTTCAAAATCTTACCGCATCAAACCTCTTATGTTACTAATTTCATTTAAATTATTTTCCATAGTCAAAAAAGAAAAAAGGGAAAAAAAAAAAAAGTGTTTGATTTTGATAGAAAAATTCTTAATTCAATGTGAAGATAAAAAAAAAAAATAATTATAATAATAATAATAATAATAATAATAATAATAAATACTAAAATCACCAAATTAGTTTATGAAATTTTAAATATGTCATTGTTTTAATAGTTCATTTATATTTAGATTACCTTAGTATGTCAGTAATAAAAGTTTAGGCACATAAGCTTATATCCTAAATTTACTAATAAAGAAAAGTTGGAAAAATATTAAAAGTGAAATTCTCACTAGTAAAAGTTATAGTAAAATTGTAATTTATAACTATTTGGATAAAATAGTTGATGAAGTAAGGAATAATACATTTTTAATTGTCTTTCAATTATACCACACAATTTAAGAGATCAAAAATAACTTTTTCCCGTACTAGTTTTTTTAAATGGAAGAGTTCAACAAGATCATTCTAAAGTGGTTTTAAGCTGTATTATCCCTTTTTTCTTTTTTTATATGTTATGCATTCCTACCGATCATATACATCTGTATATACTTTTCTTCTCTCTCTCACATGTCCAAGAAAAAAAAATGCATATAATACCTACACATTTTAACTGTTAGAAAAACAATATCCTTCAATGCAGCTCTATTTTGTTACTACTAAAACTAGATTATCCTTATAACTAAGATTACCTCTTAGTTTCTTTCAATCTTATAATAATAATAATGATGATGATGATAATGTTGATAAAAGTAGCAGCTACTTGCCTTTTTATCTGATGCTAAATTTGTTACAGGGAAAATATGAGGACACAATCAAGGAGTGCACAAAAGCATTAGAATTAAATCCTTCATATATGAAAGCTCTAGTGAGAAGAGCTGAGGCTCATGAAAAACTTGAACATTTTGAAGAGGCTATTGCTGGTAAGTTTGGATTTCATTTTGATTTGAAACAATCATATCAAAGTTATGCTGTTATTTCTTATTAGTTTCATTTGTTACACCTTTAAATTTTGTGGTCCTATTCTTATGTTCTTTTTCCTGCTTTTATGTTAGGTTTGTGCTTAGGTTTTTCCTCTGTTGGTTTATTGCTATATAGTCATTATTGATGCTTGCAGATATGAAGAAAATCTTGGAGCTTGATCCCTCTAACGATCAAGCCAAGAGATCCATCAGTCGGTTGCAGCCTCTAGCTGAAGAAAAGCGAGAAAAGATGAAAGAGGAAATGATTGGTAAGATAAGGGCATCATCTTCTTGTGCATTATATGCTTTACCTTCTTTTGAAGGTTTATAATCTTATAAATTTTGAAATGATGCCGAGCATGCCTTCTCAGACTCAAATTTTTGGCCCACCAATCTTTACCTTCAATGTGTAAACAGTGGATGGTAATATGTAAAATTTCTATCCAGTGTTTGTATGGCAGATCCTGAGCAAATTCATAACAAAGTAGGGTCCTATTGATATCTACACGCAGTTTCAAGCTATTAAGCACTGGTTTGAAGACTTGAATATTTTGTTCCCTCAAAATTATTTTGATAAATTGTTAATATACTAACTTGAAAAGCTGTGAAGAAGTACTTCGAAACTTGGCATTTTATAAGAACCTGGTAAATGATTTCTGAGAAAGCATTAATAAAATTGTCACAGGCTGTATCAGTAATTCTGGCTTAGCCATCCGACCTTTTAAAGTAATTCTGGCAGTAGGGAAATTTTCTAGCTGACTGAGCATATGATACAACGGAGAAAATTATAAACTACCTCACCTTTCACTGTGTAATGAGGGATAAATCAGTGGATAGTAACTCCCATGGAGATTCCTTGAAAATTCATGAAGTGCTTAATAGCCACCATTGAAATAGAAATAAGCAGCATTACCTTGGAGTTTTCACATATTTGAGTTTTATTATCAGCTCAATAAGCTTTAGTTTTTTATTGGCATATTTACAGCTTTTAACTCTGCTTATTCATATTTGATATCCAAGGATGACATTGTCAGTTATTTTAGACATTATTTAATGATTTCTTGCTAATGAGAAAGACTTGCACATTACTTCTAAGGCTATGTAGCTTGAGATAGTCACAAGGATATTTGATGCATTCTAGTTACAAGCAGAGTATCTTTTGTGATGGTTGGTTATATGTTTCGTTTCATTCTTTATGTGCTTAATTCATTTAGTAACCTGTGGTGGATTGAAAGTTAATTAAGTGGTAAATTGCTTTTTTGAGAACAGGAAAGCTAAAAGAAATGGGCAACTCATTGTTGGGCCGCTTTGGAATGAGTACTGATAACTTCAAAGCTGTCAAAGATCCAAACACTGGCTCCTACTCTATTTCATTCCAGCAATAGATTTTGTGCATGAGATTTTACGTCCATAACAAGGTTCCAAGAATAGAAGCTGTCTATATAATTACACATATAGCAAGAGAGGGGCACTTTCTTCTTTGCAGGATAAAATGATACAAGTAAATGAAGAGATTATGGATTTTGTAGAAACATTTTTTTTTGTTTTTTTGTTTTTGTTCATGAGAGGGGAAACTAGTGCTGATGATATTGTTTCTTTCATGAGAGTTAGTGAACTTGTTTGCATGACATCTTATACTAATGAGCTTGATTTTGTGATTATTTTGTTTGTTCGAAGTTCAAATTTTGTTTCTCTTTCGTTTATGAGATAAAGTATTCAGGAATTATTTATTTATTATTATTTTCTTTTTAAATACAAGGTGTTTCTATGCGTATTTCTGAAATCCTGTCTGTGTCAAGCCACTAGCTACGTGTTCAAATATGTTGCTTTCAAACCCGCACGTAAATTATGTTAATTGGCAATACCGTCTTGAAGAATTACTGATGAGTTTTGAAAATTGGCATCCTTAATTCTTGAAGGTCATGGTGCATACCAACCCGGTAATTAATTGTGAGAAACCATGCGTGTGAACACCAATTCATTGGCATAGGCTATTCTAATGATTTTGGTATAACCTTTGGAATTTTCACGTAACTCGTGAGTTAGGGAAACTTGCTAAGTGGTCGGGATTTACAAACAAGCATATCGTACCATAAGAAAATTAGAAATTTACAAACTGCCTCACATTTAATTTGTTACCTAACTGGAGAAAAAAAATTAATTAAATAAGGTGTCTAGCCAACTTAAATTGTAGCTATAAATCAGGGTGATTGTATTACCATGGACGGTAAAAAAAAGGGACCATTACAACATGAAAAAGTTGTTATCTTTCTGTACTACAAAGTATATGATACAGATTAGCATATAACATAGACCTATACTAGCAGAAACAGGTTTTAGATCTGTCTTCCCAAAATTGGTATTTTGGGTCTGTCATTCATCAGTAAATCATACCCCACATGACCAGCTACATGAACTTTGCACACACATTTGGAAGGTGAATTCATGCATTACAGCACATACAGAGGTTTTTTGCATGGATGCTCACCGCTAGAGAGAGTTGAAGAAATTACCTCATACATTGTAAAATTTTATAATTTTGTCCCAAATTACATCTGTCTTCAAGTTTTGGATTTTTTTTTCACCTGGTCCATCTCTTTGTTTTTCTTTTTCATTTTCTCAAAATCTCTTGGACTTTTCTGTCCTCTCTTTCTCTTGCTCCGCTTTCTTCTTTCCAATTTTTCCTTCCTAAAAACTGAAACGGAGAAGTTAATATCAAAGAAAAAAATGACAATACCATGGAAAAATGGTGAGATTTAGATGAAATTTGTAATATAAAAATAATAAACATGAAAAGAAAATGAAAAATAGAAAGAAAAAGAGGGAGATAGTGATGAAAGGTGGTTTTGTTGGTTTGTCCAAAAAGAAAAAGGAGAGTAATAAATTTGTAACACCTAAAAAGAAAACCCATTGTAAAAGCCTAGAAAAGCTATGGCAGTCCATCTATGATCAAAATAATAAATTTAAGGGATAATTCTTACATGAAGTATGTTCTAAATACAAAATGGTTCTTCAAGTTTTGACAATATCAAAGTTGATTACAAAAGTCAACTTCTGTCCAACTGTTATATTGTTCTTCTTATGTATTTGAGAAAAACGACAAAGATACTCTTGAAGCTATAACTGGTAGTATCAATTATGCTCCTTTTAAATTTAAAAGTAAGTTACTAATATGTGCAAGTATTGCTGTGGTAGGGTGGTCTGTGTCTGCGTGCATGGGACATGCAAGGCCAAGGTTAGGAAGGGTTGGATAGAATTAGTCAGAGTTAGTTATTGATTTAAGTTGTTTTGATTTCCTTGTTTTTAAACTGGTTGGGTCTGGTAGTAGTGGATTGAATTAGGTCCTATTTTATTGTTGTTTGTTATTTTCTTACCTTTGTAGTTTGGTTATTTAAAGGTTGAGAATGTGGAAATAAAGCATGAATGTTTTGCACAACCTTCCCATATTTGAATCTTATCCTTTCTCTGCCTCACTCTAAAATTCAGAATCTATCAATTGGTATCAGAGCCAGGTTCTCCATGGACACTCGGGGGAAATCAAATGCAGAATTTCGGACTGAGGTCAATGAAGCTATAGCCAAGCATGAAGCTGGCATTAATCAAGTCAATAACAACTTTGAGCACTTGCAGACAACCTTGCAAACAGTCTTAGTTGAATTTCAATCACTCTGGGTCTCCAACAACACACCTCGTCAGTCACCTGAAGTTAATCCCTTCTATCCCGGTGAAGCTGCCAACTTAGGAAACGAATTCCAATCGTCACACCTCAAGCTCACGTTTCCACGTTTTGATGGTCAGGGACCACAGGGATGGGTATACAAAGCGGAGCAATATTTTGATTACAAGAGTGTGCCGCCAGAACAACAAGTACCGTTAGCATCCTTTCACTTAGAAGGGCTGGCATTACAGTGGCATCGTTGGTACTCAAAGTATCGAGGACCGGTGACTTGGGCAGAGTTCTCTAAGGCGTTGCTTGTCCGTTTCGGTCCCACCGATTTCGAGGATCCCTCGGAAGCACTAACTCGCTTGAGACAAACGAATTCAGTAGAAGTTTACCAAGAAGCATTTGAAAATCTTTCCCATCAAGTTGATGGCTTGCCCGAATCCTTTCTCATTGGTTGTTTTGTGGCGGGGTTGAAGGACGACATCCGCATTGACGTGAAACTCAAGCATCCCCGTACCCTGGTTGAAGCCATAGGGGTGGCCAGATTGATCGAGGAGCGTAATCTGTTACAACGGAAGTCAGTGCCATATATCAGGCAACCACCAGCCTTGTCAAACCACAAAACAAATATGACTCCTACCGCTGGAATACTGGGAACTCCACCTCCATCAGTACCTCGCCTGCAAACCGGTGGCAATAACCTCTCAGCTCGGAGGATTTCCAATCAAGAGGCACGCGAACGACGAGAGAAAGGATTGTGCTACTATTGCGACGACAAATTCACACCCGAGCACCGATGCGCTCGGCCACAACTCTTCATGATTGAAGACACACCAGAAACCAATCTCGATGAACATCTGGATTCCGGGGATGAAGACATGATCGAAGCCGCGCCTGAAATTTCCTTCCATGCCATCACCGGAGCTGATCATCCTCAAACCTTACGTGTCATTGGTACTCTCAAGAACCGGTCATTCACTGTACTCATTGATGGTGGGAGTACCCACAATTTTATTGACCAAGCTCTGGTCACACGGTTTGGATTACCAGTTGAACAAAGCTCCAAGCTACGGGTAATGGTGGCCAATAAAGATCAGATCGAATGTGTGGGTAAATGCTGCGGCTTAACCTTGCACATCCAAGAGTGCCCCATCTCAGCTGACTTCTATATCCTCCCAATTGCTGCATGTCCCTTGGTTTTAGGAGTGCAGTGGTTATCCACGTTGGGCCCTGTAGAGACAGATTATGGGCAGCTAACTATGTCTTTTAAGAAGAATGGAACTCTTCAAAAATTCCAAGGAGTGCGCCAACCGGACATAGGAGTCCTATCTAGCAAGGACTATCACTCTTCCTGGGTGACTGGTACGGGATTTTTTCTACAACTAGTATCCGCCAAATCCTCCAACAAATTCTCCAACAAACTCTCCAATTATCCACAAGATTTGCAGTAACTCTTATCCGAATTTTCTCTAATATTTAAAAATCCAACTACTCTTCCCCCAAAGAGAGATCATGACCATCGAATCCCGCTTTTACCGGATACTAAGCCAATCAACGTTAGACCATACCGGTATCCCCATTACCAAAAATCTAAAATTGAGAGGCTAGTAAAAGAGATGCTGCAATCAGATTTAATCCGCCCAAGCCATAGTCCCTTTTCCTCCCCTGTTTTACTGGTCAAAAAACAGAGTGGGGAGTGGCGGTTTTATGTAGATTACCGAGCCATGAATGCAGCAACGGTGAAGGATCGATATCCAATCCCCTTAATCGATGAACTTCTTGACGAATTGCACGGAGCCAAGTTCTTCTCTAAACTAGATTTGCGATCGAGTTATCATCAAATTTGGGTTTGTGAGGAAGATATTCCTAAAACTGCATTTAGGACTTATGAAGGTCATTATGAGTTCATTGTTATGCCTTTCGGCTTAACAAACGCTCCGGCAACCTTCCAAAGCTTGATGAACGATTTGTTCTGGCCCCACCTCCGGCGTTTTATCTTGGTCTTCTTCGACGATATTTTGATTAAATCTAAGAATTGGGAGGATCACCAACAGCATCTCCATACGGTCTTTTCCATTTTGGCAAACAACCACCTGTTTGCCAAGGAAAGCAAATGTACATTCGGGGTGACGTCGGTTGAGTACTTGGGGCACATTATTTCAACAGAGGGAGTCAGCGCAGATCCATCCAAGCTCCAGGCTATCCAGGACTGGCCAGTTCCGACGACCATTCTGGAAGTCAGAGGGTTCTTGGGTTTGGCCGGTTATTACTGGAAATTTGTTTCTCACTTTGGTGCAATGGCGGCTCCATTAACCCAGTTATTAACCAAAGCCGGGTTTCACTGGAATCTAGAGACAGAGTCTGCTTTCAACTCTCTAAAACTTGCTTTAACCACGGCACCCGTATTAGGACTTCCCGATTTCACAAAGCCCTTCATTATAAAATGTGATGCTAGTGGTACCGGCATTGGAGATGTCCTCATGCAAACGGAGCGACCGATCGCATACTTTAGCGAGGCTTTGAAAGGAATAGCGCGCAACCTCTCGACCTATGAGAAGGAAATGCTGGCCGTGGTCAAATCTGTTCGGAAATGGCGACCCTACCTACTCGGGAAATCATTTACGGTAAGAATTGATTAGAAAAGTTTGAAATATCTCCTAGAACAGCGCATTACCACTCCAGCTCAAGCAAGGTGGTTACCAAAACTCTTGGGTTATGATTACACCGTGGAGTACAAACGTGGTCCCGACAACAAAGCCACCGATGCTCTTTCCAGAGTTGAACTTTCCTTCCTTTCGGTATCCAAACCGCAGGCGAATTGGTGGCAGGACTTACAAAAGGAATGTGCACATCATCCTTACTATTCTAGTCTTGCCTCCAACCCCAATGCAGTCCAACGCGATGGTGTGTGGTTCACTCACGGAAAGGTATGCCTCAATCCTTCTTCTGCTTTGCTTGCTCCTATCATGGCCGAGTGTCACTCTTCACCAACAGGAGGACATTTCGGGTTTCATAAAACTCTTTCCCGCCTTCGAAATGACTTGCGATGGTCGGGCATGCGTCCAATGATTAGAGAGTACATTCGTCAGTGTGTTGTTTGCCAACAATACAAATCAGATACTATGATGCCAAACATTTCCATGGATTTCATTGAGGGCTTACCTCTTTCTCACGGTCATTCGGTTATTATGGTAGTGGTCGACCGGTTATCAAAGTATGCTCACTTCCTCTCATTACCTCATCCCTTTACTGCACTTATGGTTGCAAAGGTCTTTGCTGCAGAGGTGGTACGGCTCCATGGCATTCCTACGTCTATAGTCTCTGACCGTGACAAGGTTTTACAAGTAATTTTTGGAAGGCCCTTTTTGATCTTCAAGGGACCAAACTCTGTATGAGTTCCAGTTACCATCCGCAGTCCGATGGGCAGACCGAGGTCGTTAATCTGACTTTGGAACAATATCTCCATTGTTTTGCCGGAGCACAGCCATGACGGTGGAAGGATTGGCTTCCTTGGGCCGAATTTAGCTATAACACCACTTGTCATTCGGCCACTGGTGTTACCCCCTTTGAAGCAGTTTACGGAATTCCTCCTCCATCTCTGCTGAGTTACGTTCCTGGCACTACCTCTGTCACTGCGGTTGACAACCATTTACGGGACCGAGAAGAGATTCTCCGCGATCTCAAACTTCATTTGCGACAGGCAAAAGACCGTATGGTAAGTTTGGCAAATCGCCGTTGTCAGGATATTCAGTTTGAGGTGGGAGATTATGTTTACTTGAAGTTACAACTGTATCGACAGTCAACGGTGGCATTCCGATCATCTTTTAAGCTTTACCCCCGGTTCTATGGTCCCTATGAAATTTTGGCTAGAGTTGGAGATGTTGCTTACAGCTTGGCCTTACCTCCAAACTCACGCATCCATAATGTTTTTCACATCAGTTTGTTACGGAAGCATTTGGGTCCTAGACCAGCAATTTCTGCTTCTTTGCCCGACACAAATGAGGAGGAGATGTTATTGCTGCAGTCGGAATCTATCTTGGAACGTCGTGTTGTTTGTAAGGGACGATACAGACCAAAAACAGAGGTTTTGGTTCAATGGCGTGGCACTACGAAGGATGACGCCACGTGGGAGAACGCTTGGCGTTTCTCTCATCAATATCCGAGCTTCCTTCTTGAGGACAAGGAGTCCTAAGGGGGGAGGAGTTGATATGTGCAAGTATTGCTGTGGTAGGGTGGTCTGTGTCTGTGTGCATGGGACATGCAAGGCCAAGGTTAGGAAGGGCTGGATAGAATTAGTCAGAGTTAGTTATTGATTTAAGTTGTTTTGATTTCCTTGTTTTTAAACTGGTTGGGTCTGGTAGTAGTGGATTGAATTAGGTCCTATTTTATTGTTGTTTGTTATTTTCTTACCGTTGTAGTTTGGTTATTTAAAGGTTGAGAATGTGGAAATAAAGCATGAATGTTTTGCACAACCTTCCCATATTTGAATCTTATCCTTTCTCTGCCTCACTCTAAAATTCAGAATCTATCAGTTACCGTTGGAATAGTGCAATAATATTGTTTTAAAAAAGTTGAATTTTGTTAAATGACTGTTGGCCTTAATGGCTAGTATGTGAATCAGTTGCATCCCCTATCTGTGAATTTTTTTTTTACATATTTATGTACACCTACTGTGGACTTATTTACAACTATATAAGAAGATTATGCCCACATAATAATATACATAGTAAATTGTTTCCTTGTGAACTGGAAAGCTAAAAGAAATGGGCAACTCATTGTTGGGCCACACTTTGGAATGAGTATTGACGACTTCAAAGCTGTCGAATATCCAAACACTGGCTCCTACTCTATTTCATTCCAGGAATAGAATTTATGCATGAGATTTTAGATCCATAACAAGGTTCCAAGAATAGAAGTTGTCTATACAATTACACATGTACCAAGATAGTGGCACTTTTCCCTTTGTCGGATAAAATGATACGAGTTAATGAAGAGTGGACAAATCATGGATTTTGTGGAAACAATTTTTTTTTTTTTTTTTTTTGCACATTAGAGGGGAAACTAGCGCTGATGATATTGTTTTTTTAATGAGTGTTACTGAACTTGTATGGATGGCATCTTATACTAATGAGCTTGATTTTGTGATTATTTTGTTTGTTTCAAGTTCAAATTTTGGTTGACGCTTTTGTTTAAGAGATATTCTATTCAGGACTTTTTTTTTATTTTGAAAAAAAATACAACGTGTTTCTATGTGTATTTCAGAAATCTTGTCTGTGTCAAGCCACTAACTACTTGGTCAAATTTGTTGCTTTCAAACTAGCACGTAATTATGTTAATTGGCAATACCTTCTTGAAGAATTATTGATGAGTTTTGAAAATTGGCATCCTTAATTCTTGAAGGTCATGATGTATACCAACCCGGTAAGTAATTTTGAGAAACCAAGCGGGCGAACACCAATTCATTGGCATAGGCTATTCTAGTGATTTTGGTATAGCCTTTGGAATTTTCCATGTAACTCGTGAGGTAGGGAAACCTTCTAAGTGTTCGGGTTTTACAAGCAAGCATATCGTACCCATAGGAAAATTCGAAATTTACAAACTGCCTCGCATTTAATTTGTTGCCTAACTGGAAAAAAAAATTAAATATATAAGGTGTCTAGCCAACTTAAATTGGAGCTGCAAATCAAGGTGATTGTATTACCATGGACAGTAAAAAAACAAAGGGACAATTACAAAATGAAAAAATGTGTCATCTTTCTGCACTACAAAGTTTTTGATACAGATTAGTATATAAAATAGACCTATACTAGCAGAAAAAGGTTTTAGATCTGTCTTGCAAAAATTGGTATTTTGGGTATGTCAGTCATCAATAAATTGATTCCCCACATGACCAGCTACATGAACTTTGCAATAGGGGTGGGCAATAACCGACTGGTCCAGTTCGGTTATATGATTTTTGCCGGTTTTATCCAATTTTATTTTTAGAAAACCAAAAGGTCAAGTTTAGTAGTTGGTTCAGAAGAAATTTTTGCTGAACCAGACTGACCGACCAAACCTCATATGCCCTTTCATATCATTGCCACCTCACCATTCGAATTTTATCTCAACCGCTGATTTTATTTTATTTTTCCAAAGTTGCCCTCACTCAAAATCCCCAATACCCTAACTCTCATATTCCTCTTATCTTCGACAAAAACGCAGCAGCCACCCCTCTCTCTTTCTCTCTCTCTAACACCATGGTATTCACCACTGCGAACTCACCCTTCTCCCTCTCTCTTTGACGCCACTACTTGTTCTCCATTCAAGACTGAGACATTCTAGATCTCAAATTTCGGACTTGGGACTGAAACATGGTTGTGGCTCACTGGCTCGTGACTTGGTCACTGATGACAATGCGACCTCAGATCCAGATCTTGGCAGTACCAATCCATCATCGCCAATTCACTTATTTCCTTTCTTTTTGAAGATTTTTTTTTTGTCTTTTTTTTTTACTTGCTATTTTTCTGTTTATGTGGCTATACATTTGTGATTTTTGTTGTTAGTTCTTGTTGATTCATGGTATTTAGTTCATGTTTTTTTTTGTTTCATTTCATTCTCGCCCTCTCAGATCCAACGGATGTTGACTAACTATTATCGGCGTGGTTTTGCACCGGTTTTATAGGATGCTCAGTCAATTTTACTTAGCCACTTTACCAAAACTGACATTCTTAGTTTGATGCAAAACTGGCCAAAAAATCGACTGAAACTAGCTGAGCCCACCCCTTACTTTGCACACACAATTGGAAGGTGAACTTATACGTTACCACACATAGTGTTGGGCTTTTTATATGGATGCCTACCGCTAGGAAGTGTTGAAGAAATACGTTCATATATAGTAAAAATTTATAATTTTGTTCATTTTGACTGTTTACTTATAATTTTGTCCCAAAATATCTTAATCTTCAAGTTTCGGATTTCCATTTCATCTTGTTCATCTTGCTGTTTTTTTTTTCATTTCTTTTTCAAACTCTTTCTGACCTCTCGAAACTGAAAAGTTAACATTAAGGAAAAAAATAAAAAATAAAAAACACTCCGATGAAAAAATGAAGGAATTTAAATGAAATTTGTAATAAAAAAATATTAAAAATGGAAAGAAAATGAAAAGTTAGAAAAAAAGAAAAAAAAGGATATAGTGAAGAAAGGTGGTTTGTTTTTTTTGTCCGAGGAGAAGGACGGTAGCAAATCTTTAATTCCTAAAAAAATATTCTATTGTAGAAGCCTAGAGAAGCTATGACAGCCCGTCTACGATCAAAGTAATAAACTAAAATTTAAAATTATAGAGTTTGACAAAAAAAAAAAAAAGGGGGNGGGGGGGGGGGGGAAATGGGGGAGAGCACGAGAAATGGATAAAAAAGGAAAGAAGAAAAGGGGTAGGTGGTTGTCGCAGGCAAAAGGTCCCCGGAAGGGCCCATCGGAGGTTTCAAAATAATTTTGGCCTTTTCAATTTTCAGTTGTGGTGTGGAGCACATAATTTTTTTTTTCTTTTATTCGAAGAGCCTTCTGGGACCCGGAGAAAAGTTCTCGAGTAATAAAAATTGCTCCAATTTGGCAATTTATAGAAAAATAATCTATCAATTTTTATTATTTTTATTTTTGGTTCTCCAGAAGAAAAATAGGAGCCAAATTTACGGGTAATTAAAAAATTATTCTAATTTGATGAAAGAATTATATATCTCTTAAAAAAAAAATTTGATTTCTTCTTTATTATCCTGAGGAACAATGGATTCTCCAGAAAGGGGAGTAATAAAAAAAAGTTCTTCCAATTTGGTATCCCATAGAAAATTTCTACATCAATTTTTTTTCTATTTTCTGAAAAAACAATGGGAGATCCAGAGAAAGATTATGGGTAATAAATTAAATAAATACTCTACTTTGGGGAGCTAACTTCGTCATTTTATATTTATGCGGGGGACAACGGAGTTTCGGAAGAAAATCACAAATAAATAAATAAATTTTTTTAAATTGATGGGCTAATATATACTTCAAAAAAATAACTCAATCAATATCTTTTTTTTTTTTTTCTCATGTGGGATAACAGAGGCCCGGAGAGAGGTTACGAAAAATAAAATAATTTTACTTATAGTTGTGGAAAAACCCAGAGCACCCAGAAAGTCCACATAGTGATTTTATATTTTATTGTTATTTTATTTCTCTTAGAATGTGGATGAACACTAAAAATTTCGAAACAAGAAAAGTATTTTTACTGGAGAATACAGGCCTTGGAGGACTCATTAAAACTCGGAAGCATAGCTTCTAGGAAAATGGAATTTTAAGCAAATCTGACTGAAATCAAGCTGGGGCAAACAAAATATAACAATATTATCATCACCATCACCATCGGTGGGCCAACTCCACCATTTACTCACAAACCAAACAAGCTCAGGCAAATAGTAAATTCCTATATTAGTTTTTTCTCTATTTATTCATTATTACGATAACCAAGAAAGATAAAAGTTATTGGTAAATGATAAAAAGAGTTGTTGAAAAGCTTGAGACAGTGTTTAACAGGCGTCAAATGGTTTCTAGGAGCTTGTAATGGATTTCACATGATAATGCAGATAAATATCCACACCCACATAGAATTTACCATTGAAGTCTTCAAAGTTGCTTTGAAGATGAGTTTGTCTGTATAAAAAAATACATATTTCTTTTTATATATATATGAAACTATGATTGGAGAATTAATTAAAGTTATCTTCTGTAATTTGAATAATCTGGAAGTTTTGTTTAAAACCTGAGAAAAAAAAAACAGGAAAGAGAGGCGGAGAGAAAAAGAGAAAGAGTAGAAGATAGCCCCTTTTTAGAAGGGGTTATAAAGGTAATTCATTCGGATGTGAACAGTCAAAGTGGTCAAAATTCGGATGAGATGAGTGGCCTTACTTCTTCAACACTCTCCAACGATGGGCATCAGTACAAAAAATCCCATAATGAGTGTCTTTGCCCTGAAAATATTGGATGTCATCATGGTTTGAAATTTACATCCTAAATCAAGCTGGATCATGAATGTCTGTGCAGCGTTAATTTTTCCAGCCCACCAACCTCCTGCATTTGAAGATAAAAATGAAAATTGGTCCATTCCATAAAAAATGATTATCAACATATATACATAACCCAGCCATTCACACTCTCAATGCTAAAACTACTGCTTATTACCTTCTACCAGAACGAGGCTGTAATGCTGCACATATTTTAAAATAGAAAATAAAAGCTCATTTAACTCGATAGACGGCCCCATGCCATGTAAAAAAAAGGATGAAATAATGCACAAGAGGGCTTAGAGAGTTGGGTAATTTTCATGGGAATTGAGTACCCATGGACAAAAATTATGATTTTCGGATTTTGGAACATGACATTACCATAAAAGAGTCGGTCATTCTCAAACTAACAAAAGTTAGATACTTAATGAGTGAAGACCTAAAAGGAGATAATGAAGTGCATGGGGAGGCCAGAGGCATTTGATAACCATTATCATTTTTTAAAAACTAAAAACCATTTTCACTTTTTTTTTAAAAAAAAAAAGATAAAAAGTCATTTTCATTTTCAGTTTTCATTTTTCATTTTTTTTTTGTTCTTGATAATGCTAAGTTACAAAACAACTCGAACAAGACTTGAATCTGAGACTGGCGATACTGACACCGTCTAGATGTGGTCGAGACAACGAATTGCTCAAACAGGACTGGAACCCTGGGCCACCCAGTCGGGGCTGGAACCTGGGATCACATAGTCGGAGCCGCAACCAGGGACTGTCCAGTCCATGCCAAAACCCGAGACCACAATCCAGGACTGCCAGGTCCGGGCCGCACCCCGGGACTGCCCAGTTTGGGCCGAAACCCGGGACTGCCCAGTTTGGGCTGGAATCCGGGACAGTCGGGTCGGGAACCCGGGACCGCTTGGTCAGAGTGGCAACCCAGGACCGCCAGTCTGGGCAGGAATCCAAGACAGCCCAATCCAGGCCAGAACCCAGGACAGCCCGGTCCGGGCCGGAACTTAGGACACTACGGTCAGAACCAAATTATGAAATTGACAATAATTGAATATGAATTTGTTTAAATTTATTTGTAAAGTGTTAAAAAAATAAATAAATAAAAATGATTATCAAAAATAATTTTAAAAAAAAATCAAAAAATGGTTGTTGTTTTTCATTTTTTTCCTTCTAGCAAAAACATAAACAAAAAACCATAAACAAAACTATAAACCATATATCATAAACCATAAACAAAAGCTAAAAACCAAAAACTAAAAATAAAAAATGAATGCGTTAACAAACGGACCCTAAAGAACCCCATTTCAATTTCTCCCCATTTAAAATTTGCCTGGGTGTAATTAGCACCTTCTACATTATTTTCCCTTTCCAAACTTTTTTATTAAGAAGAAGCAGACTTTCGTCCAAAATTTATTAAGCACCTAGAGAAAATCCTTTAAAATCAACTCCCCACTAAGTTTGCCGAAGTCAAGATTAGAAGAAGATGCACGCTGAAAGCAAGGCAGTGGGTTTTGGTGAATGTGAGGCCGAGCAACTGAAGAACCCTTACTGGTTAAGTTCTGATCTCATCTGTTATATGCTTAAAGTTTGCTTATTTCCCTCTTTTATCTGGACTATGTTGAGTAGTGATAGAATCTCAAAACAACGGCATATTTGATTTGCCATATAAATGTTAGGGTTAGGGTTAAAGATCAATTCTGATTAGTTGGGTTTAGATTCAAATTAGGGATTTGAATTGAGTTTATGTTCATATGGAATGTTTGTTTAGATGAATATAATAAAATTAATTAATTTCGAAACACATATGGGAGGAGTGGGGTGGGTGTCAATAGTTTGAGAATGAATTATTTGTTCACGTTATTGTTTGGATTTAATTGTTCTGACATTTTGAATTATGTAAGTACACTTAGGTAGGCATACTTGTGTGTTATAAATACATTTAGGTGGCCATATTTGTGTGTTATCGTCAACTTTAGCACGCAATAAATCATATCATGGAAGCAGGAGGTAAGTACACTAAGATTCATAATGTAGTTAAGTGTTTGAAAGATATTTAGTTTAAAATTTTTGTAGCGTTTGAATTTTGCCTAGTTTTGGAAAATTTATAAAAGTTTATTATTAAAATTGTGTATCGATTGAGGCTTTCTTTTGTGTTTAAAACTTAACCATTTGTTATTGTATAAAACTTTATATTGTCATTTAACAATAAATTTTGTGTTTATAAAGGTTTATAAAATTTTTATAAAGGTTTATTATTAAAATTGTGTATTGATTGAGGCTTTCTTGTGTGTTTGAAACTTAACCATTTGTAATAGTATAAAACAACTTTTATATGTCATTTGACAATAAATTTTGATCCGATGGTTTCTTACATTATTCTTAAAAAAGGATAATGAAAGTTATAAAACAAAATAGTTACTTTTTAAATTCATGAAGTCTTACTTTACCTTCATAGAAAATATTCTAAACTGATAAATAATCCATATAATCCCATGCCAAAGATTAACATCACAGTTCCATCAAGAAAAAAAATGTTTTTTGGTTGGTATGGATAATTTGACAAAGAATGTTTTTTGGTTGATCTAGGATCATGTCTCCATGCTTTCATTAGCACTCAACTTGTCTTAATCCATTGATGCTGATTACTTTTTTAGAATTGTAGTAGTTCACACATATCATATTATTCATAACAATGTTGACTAATATATTTCTCATGTTTATCTTATTTTTTTGGTCTTTTGGGGCTGTTGGATTTTGTGATTGTCTTTTATTTTTTGTTTTGCTTAATGGGTCTTATTTCTTGGCATGCTATTTTTTAAAGGGATGGAAGTCTATGCGGTTGAGCTTCTGGTAGGTGATTTTGTTTTGATGAATGAGTAATTGGTGCTAGAAGCTTGAAGCTTTGATTTTGTATTACCATCTTCTTCTTCATATTTTTTCTTATGTTTTTTACTTCATTGTTAGTAATTCCAAGGTTAAATGTGAATACACATTTTATATTCCTCAGTTATGTTTGTAGATATATAATGCGTGCTATTATGGTTTTCTGTTTTGTAACTAATGTTATGCTAATGAATGTTATGATTGAACAGAATACTCCAATATCAAAGCTGGTGGAAAACAAAGTGCAAATTGTTGGCTAAATTATTAGTGAGTATGAAAACATTAAGTTTGATAGAAATTAATGTATTTTATTTTTCGTATATATGATTGGCATGCATCGGCTGCTATTTACAATTGTTGATATTTTATGTGGTCTAGTAAGAGTGAGGTAGAAATTTTGAAAAAGAAGATGGTGACTTTAAAGTAAATACAGAGGTAAGTTTTAGAGTTTAAATGCTTGTACGTTGTAGTTAATAATCCAGAAGAAATAATTTTTGTTGGAACACTGTGTAGGCTATGAAGGAATTGGGAAGGTCTTGGAAAGAGTTTGATCACAAGGTGAAAGCAACATATGACGGTGATGCTAGTGGCGTGTCGATTGTTGAGTTGTACATCAGATTGTCTGAAAAACGTGATGTCGATGATGAGTTTAAGGTGTTGATTACGTTGTTTGTGATGGAACAATCTTAAGTCCCAACTCAGGAATGTCAGTAAAATGCAGTGATCTCGTGCTAGTAAGGAGGGCAAAAGCAATTATGAAGCAAAAATGGGCACTGTTTACTTTCAATTGGTTCATCTCGAGAGTTAAAAAATTTAAACAGCGAAATTGGGTTTCTATTTTATATGCTTTTTTTTGTTACAGGTTTATCATCCATGAGGAGTGAGCAATAAAGAAGTACATTTGTAATTGGGCAGCAACACATCAAGGAGACAAGCGGGTTAGACTATAGTGAACCCCCTCGTAATATAACATGGGTTCATGGCATGAACCCTTTGTTTTTAAGTAATATTATTCTATATTTGTCTATAATAAGTAATATTATCTATAACAAGTAATTTTAATCTATTATGTATAATATTTTATCCATAATAAATAACTTTAATCTATAATGAGTAACATATTTTTATAATAAGTAATATTGTCTAGAGTAAAATTTAGTCCATAACGTGTAATTTTTTATTCATATTATGTAATATATATTTTTGAAAAATTTTAATGAAACCCTTCAAACAAGGGAGTATACTATAGAAATCTCCATGAACCAAAAGACAAAAGCAAGCTGATGATGTGAACAACTTTGAAACTCATCCTTTAGTGACCCATGTAGGTTTAGTTCCTGCTGGTCCGTTTTGTACTACAAAATATTTTTTCCTCATAAGAATTAAAAAGTTAAAAATAATATAAATACTAAAACAATTTGAAATATATTTTGTTAATAAATAAATAATATTATAAAAATCTAAATAAGCACTAAAAAATGTGGAACTTTTTAAAAAGAATAAATACCAAACATTTATATACATTATCACAATTTTTAAATTTTTCAAACTAATTCTTTTACCATAGAAAATTAATTATTTTTTACAATTAAAATGTTATCAATTATACTTCCTTTATAAACCTAAAAACTAAAACTACATTAATCATATCACAAAATATGTTACAAACCTAAGAGATAAATATGCATTATGTATTAAATAATAATTAAAAAAAAGTGTATCTTAATCTGACATTTTAAAAAGATATCATTTTATCTTATTAAATATTGTTCAAAGTTTTCCATATATAACTTTTTGTCCAGATTCCATAGAATATAAAAAATAAAAATTTGTGTCACATATAGAATGTTTATAGGAAAATAATTGATTTTCAACCTGTAATTTTTCCTAAAAAGAAATGTGTGATTTAATGTTTTGAATATATTTAACAAATAATTTATAGTTTTAAAAAAATAATTAGTAGTTAGAAAAATTAAGTAAAAAGAGAAAAAGTACATAAAAATAGCATTAAAGTCTTTTTTTAATTGCACTTATTTTTTTTAGAATAATTAGTAGCATAAGCATAAAGCCTATTTATATATTTAATTTTATATTAATTGTTCATCTATTATTTATTTTTTATTTATTTATTTTTTTGCATTAACTGTCCATGCATATCAAGAGTTATTATAAAAATATTCAATACTTACAATAGTTAACTATATATGTGAATTGAATAGTGATTATTATAAAAAATTAAGTATTATTTTTATCAAATAATTTTATATTGGATAGTAATTTGTAATTTATTAATTTTTCATTGAGTAATATTAATATTTATGTTATTTGTTTTTAACTACAAACTCAAGATAAGAGCCTTTGAAAAAAAACAAAAATCTGGAACACTTAATAAATAGAAAATAATAGTAAGAAAAATCTGAGAACAAAAAATATTAGCGAATTAGTTGTGAACACATGAAATTGCTTACAATTATGTATTTGTGGACATTTTCAATTTTTATTTTGTACAGCCATTACATTTATAATTTATTTAGTTATATAATTTTCTTTCTAAATTAATACTATAACAATTTAAGTTTATTCAGTTGTTATGCTAATTACTTGGTTTTTTTTATTTAATCTATTTAGTTATTTTCTTTCATTATTTTATTGAATATTTATTATTTATTTTACCACAAATTTATAACAATTATAAATATATCATTTATAATATATCAATTTGTTAATAATTATTTTTTAATCAAATTTTCAATTATTTTTATATTATATTAATTATGTGCTTTATATTGCTGAAAATGAACCTTTGAGATTTGAGAATGTGGGTTGTATATGAAATTGGCAACACCAACACCCAAAAATTTATTGAACAACCAGTGATTGAGCAAGGTTCAACATCAAATCCACCATTTCAAAATGAAGTAAATGATTCAAATCTAAGGAAAAAAAAAAAAGAAAATGCACTGTACATTAGAGTATAAAACTATTTTAGTGTGAAAGAAAAAAAAATGAGAATAGAAATTTTGGACCCATGGCCATGCGCAATTATTGTAAACATCATTTATCCCGTAATGTTAAAAATGGTACATGTTATTTAGATAGACATTGAAAAAAATGCATAAAACATAATAGTCCTAAAGATCTTGGAAAAACACAAGTCGCTCAATGTTCAACAGATATTGGTACTTTTATATATTCTCATGCTAAGATAAGAGAAGAATTAGCAAAACATATAGCTTCAGCCAAACAGCCTTTTACTTTTGCTGAAGATGTTAAATTTGAATATCTTGTTAAAATTTATTTACAACCTGCATATTTTAGTGTTTCAAAAAATACTATTAGATCTAATTGTTTAAATGTTTTTAACGATTTAAAAAATAACTTGATATGTGAGTTTTCAAAGTTTAAATTGTGTAATTTGTTTTATTTCTAATTTGTAGATTGGTGCGAATAGGCAATGTTATATTTATGTCAGTGCACATTTTATTGATTCTAATTGGATTTTGCATTAAAAAAATATTGCTTTTTGTTTGCTAAAATATCTTCATAATGCTAGTGCAATTTTCATAAGATGATATATGTATTTAGAGAATATGTAAGTAGCACATAAAGTTTTTAGTATCACTTTTGATAAAACTACCACCAATATTGTTGTCATTGATATGTTTAGGAAAAATTTATAACCACGTTATGATGGACAATTTTTTCATATGCGATGTGTATGCTATATTATTAATTTGATTGTACAAGATGACTTCAAATTGATCAATAATCATATTAAATCAATAATGGATGTCATTCATTATATATCTTTATCTTCTTCTAGGAAACAATATTTTTTTTTCTTTGTGCAAATCATATGGCTTGAAATGCATTGAGTTTAAGATGGCTATGAAAATTCATTGGAATTCTACTTTTCTCATGTTAAAATCTTGTGAAAAGCATCATATTGTCATTAGTGATTTTTACAACAAGAAGCTTAATGACATTGTTTTGTGTGAAAAAGATTGAAAGGTCGCTTTTGCATTTATGAAATTTTAAGAAGTATTTTATAATGCTAGAACATCTATTTTAAGTATTTATGATCCAACTTCTTGTATTGTTCCTAATCACTTATGTAATATAAGTGCTACTTTTGCTAAATATAAATATGATATAAAATTTTCAAAAAATTGTGAAAAAATGGAAGAAAAGTTTAAAAAATATTGAGAACATATACCTTTAATTTTTAGTTTAGCTACTACAATGGATCCTAGAATTAAATTAGTTAGAGTGGAAATGTTCTTGAATGATATTGCCTCAAATTTGAATTTAGACATTGCTATTGCTGCAAATGATATTAATAGTTTGTTAACAAATTTATACAATACTTATGCATCAAAATTTGGCAAATGTTCTAGACCCATTTGATGTGGGCATCGAGCGCTCTTCTAGAATGGATGTTCGTGATAAAGACATTACGTTGCCAAGTGGACCAGTGACGCGTTCTCGAGCTAAGAAGATCAAAGAGGGAATGCTTGGACTTGTGAAAAGAATTATGGATGAAGATCGATTCAAGTTTCCAAATGATTTGAACACTTTTCCGAGGCCTAATGATGATTTAAGCATGTTGTCCAACCAAGGGATGAAAGTCGTAATGATGCTTGAGAGTTGCGGAGACGAAACGACGTAATTTTAAAAATAAACAACTTAGAATGGCAATTTCATAATTTTAGCTATTTTTGGATGATAATGGCAATTTCGTAATTTAGCTATTTTCGGATTATAATGGCAGTTTTGTAATTTTTGTTATTTTCGTTTTTAGGGTTAGTTTTCAACCTTAGGATTACTTTCTTAATATTTAATGGTTTAGATTGATTCTTGATCTAACCCTAGTCCTTATATAAAGGAGGATCAATTCTTTTGTAAGACAGATTTGAGTTTTTAATCAATTGAGAGAATTAATTTTCCTATTGCTCCCAGGAGTGTTCTTGCAAGGTGAGGAATCAATTTCTTCTTCTTGTTGCATTAGGAGTTGAATTATCTTATCAAAGTAGAAATACTTTGTGGCGATTATTCTTCTCTTTCCCTAGCCTTCTAATCCACGTTTTTAGATACAAGTTATCTAAGGGTTTGGTAGGGCGGGTTCTTGTTTTCCAATTATTGTTCAATATTTCTTGTGTGTTTGGGGTTTCGGATTCTTTAATCTTGGGGTTCCGCATCAATTGGTATCAGAGCATTGGTTGAGATAAGTACCTATCTATCTTTGTTTTCAATTTCTTTGTGTTCTTCGTTCATTTCTACTTTATTTCCTTCAAAGTCTAATGAATATTTTTAGACAATACTTGCAAAGAAACGAATACAAAAGTCAAATGTTGGTTCCTTGCAAAATCAACTTTATAAAATATTTGGATAGTAATTTAATAGATTTTTGTACTCAAGAATGAGAAAAGTTTGATATATTAGCTTGGTGAAAAAAATATGAAAAAACTTTTCCTATACATTTCATCATGAAACATGATCTTTTTACACCTCTAGTGTCTTGTGTAGCATCAGAGTCTACTTTTAGTGTAAGTAATCGAATATTAGATGAGTGAATAACAAGGCTAACTCCTGATATTTTAGACTGTTTTATGTGCATGAAAGATTAGGAAAATGAAAGATCTAAAGCTCAAAATTGAAATGATGACTTAGTTAATTATTTTTCAAATTTAAATTTAAATTCAAATATTGATTTGAAATAAAATATATAAATAAAACCTTTAATATTTTATTTTATTTTTTAGTTGTAACTACTTATTGTGTTATCTACCAATTAAATAATAAATATATTATTTTAATTGTTTACTTCATTTATTTTGAATAATTTTAATTCAGCTATATAATTTATATTATTAAAAATGTGTAAAATATAATTAGCACGGGCACAGGAACAACCTATGTCTAACACGAGCACTACATGTACTTGACATGAATACGACACGAACACATAAGTGTTTAGGCCCATAGCACACTTGGCACAACATAGAAACTAAATGGACCAACACGAGCATGACACGAAAATAAATAGATTGGAACAAACCAGCTTTTAAATGATTAATTGGCAATGTACTTGATTCAACCCAATTTGACACATTATCAACGGCCACAAGAATATATTTATTATTGTAAAAGGAAGGTAAAGGACCCATAAAATCAATATCTCATACATAAAATAATGCTGCCTCTAGAATGCTCTGTAGAGACATTTCATTCTTCCTTGATATTTTACTAGTTTTTTGGCACCTTTCACAAGCTTGCACAAAAAGAGTTAGCATACTTACAAATAGTAGGCCAATAAAACTCGGATTGCAAAATTTTGGCTATGCTCTTTTGAATTCCAAAATGACCCCATACTTATTAGTTTGACAACGCTTTAAAATTGACAAGCCTTTTTTATTTATTTATTTTTTCTAAGAACACATTGATAAGTCTAAAAATTCCAATATTTTAGACTATTTTTTGAATTTATTATTTAATAGATTTTTTTTTTTGTTAAATAAAATTCATTGANAGATTTTTTTTTTGTTAAATAAAATTCATTGATTTTATTATTTTTCTTTTTTTTTAGTGAAATGAATAATTTTGCAAATCATTGAGAGGTAAAATTGTAATTTTTATAGTTTTTACTTATCAAATCATAAAAGTTGTTTCAAAATGTGAAAAGGGATATAAAATTAGTGAGGGCAAAATTTTATATTTTTGAAAATTTAAGTTGAAATCTACCATATTTAAAATCCATATTTGAAATTCAAAAAGTCAATGTGTGAAGATTTATGTGATTTCGAAGATGGAAATGAACTCAGTAAGCTAAGCCAAGTCATTCTCCACCATGCCACCAAAGTGTCACATCATCAATGCTCATGAAGTACATCTCAAAAATACCATATTTAGCCATTTCAAAAACTACATGGAAACAATTGATGACAAAAAAATTCTCATGCGCCAAAGCATGTAGGTGGACACAAAGAAAACTACATTCATCTTAGTTGCTTACCAAGTTAACCCATTGGAGCATGAAAATTACCTTATTTGACCACCTTGCAAAATATGGAAACAAAGTCATCATCAAAAGCTTTGCATCAACATAATCGACCAAGCAAGTTAAAAAGACATCAAGGAGCAGCCACACAAACTGTCACCATGCCTCATTGCTACCCAACCTAATCTTTTGCAACTTTAATGCCTTACTTTTCATATTTGAAACCATAGTTGTCCATAAATCTATAAATACAACCCCTATGGGTGGCCACCAAAGTCACCAACAATTCAAGGATTCTCTCCAGCTTTGGTACCACAAATCTCTTATCTTCTCCCTCTTGGCCGAATCCCTCTTCTAATATTTCCTTTTGATTTTTTTTGATTCACTACAACACAAATCTTATATTATAGCTTCTGAAAAGCACTATCGTAAGTCATATACAGCGATACTTGAAACGCTATCATATCCAACGTTATTAAAAATCTGACCTCTATGATAGCATTTTTTGGACACTATTAAAAATGCTAAACTTAATAGCACTTTACAAATGCCATAAAAAAACGCTATAATAGGAATAAGTAATAGCGTTTTTAGATGCTATAATGTATATGCCATAGCATAAAAAACAGCTTAGTATGTTTTTGGCAATCACTGACAATGTTTTAATAGCATTTGTAAAACGTAATAATATTTTAAGATAGCACTTAAAAGATGTTGTGGATGTAGCATTTGTTTTTGCTAGTTAGTATGATAGCACTTGCACATAGTTAACAAAGCATTTAACAATGCTATATAAATTTATTTATAGATAGCACCATTACTTTTTTATTGTAATATGCAATTATCATTCATCATATAAATCAAGTAAAATAAATATTAAAATTAAAATTAATTTTATAAATTGATCATAAATTCTTTTGTCCCGAAGGACAAGTTGTACTATAAGTTCTAAGTACTAGTAGTAAAACCTACATATTTCTAGCCTAAACAAAATATACCAAAGAAAACAAAGTAAAAAACGAAAAAAATGGAAAATATAATACTCTTTAGTCAACTTCAATTCAGCAACACGATTAAGATCATACTATCGCTCAGCCTGCTAGATCTCAAGATTTATCCTTTCGATTTGTAACAAAAGGAAAAAAAAGAAAAGTTGTTATATAGTAATGACCCAAAATTCTTGTTTCACAGCCAAACACTTCTAGCATGCTCTGTAGTAGTTAGGACAGAAAATTCCCTAGCAAACCATTCATTCAATGCTCCAGGGCAAGAAGCACCACAGAGCCAATGCTCTCAAATTGCACAACCACAAGCAATAATCAATAATTAATTTTTTTTCACAAGCTAGTAACCCCCATTTATATAGAGATTAGGGTTACGTTAAAAATCAATCTAGACCATAAAATAATTAAGAAAGTAATCCTAAGGCTTAAAACTAACCCTAAATAAATATAATCCGAAAATAACAATAATTACAAAACTGCCATTATAATCCGGAAATAACAATAATTACAAAATTGCTATTATAATCCGAAAATAGCTAAATTATGAAACTGCCATAATCCGAAAATAGCTAAAATTATGAAACTTCCATTATAAGATGCTTATTTTTAAAACTACGTCATTTCATCTCCGGAATTCCTGAGCATTAATACCACCTTCATCCTTTGCTTGGACATCATGCTTAAATCATCATTTGTTGCTCCAACGGTAGAATATTGCTCTATGATGCCCACATCATTCCCTTCATCTTCAAAAAGATTCGTCCTCAAATCTGTATCCATATTGAAAGGAAAAATATCATAATCATTGAAAGTAGTGGACTCATTATACTCACCTTGAAGGAATATTTTGTATTCGTTGTCATCGACTCTTTCAAGCACTTGAAACGGTCGATTGCCTATAGCATCTAACTTAGATTTCCTTTTGTTAGGAAACGTTTCTTTCCTCAGGTGTACCCAAACCCAATCTCCTGGTTTGAATATCCTCCACGTGTCATCCCAAAAATCTTTCCAACTGGGACTCAAAAATTCCACATCCCTATAATACTTAATAGTTTTAGGCACTCCACGCAATTTTGATTTCTCATCAAAGTTCTGCAATAAAGAGACAAAAACACTAGGCAGATTGAAGTTAAAGTTAGTTTCACAAAGCAAAACCTTTCGAAACCTTACTAACAATATTGCTTTCTTGCCTAAAAATGCACTATTGACTTCTCTCTCTTATGCATTAAAACTATTTTTCTTTTCACTCTTCTCACTTTTCTCTATTGCACTTTCCTCTTTATTTTTTTTACTAATGCAATCACTCACTATTGGGCTTTTATTTATATTATTTTCACTATTGGCCTCTTTACACTCAATTTTTTTTATTTGCCTCACTTCCCAAATTCCCATGGGAAACTTTGGATAGTTTCAATTGTTCAAGATACACCTCTTTTGGAGATAAGGGTGCAAGTGTGACTTTCTTTCCATTGTGCTTAAAAGAATACATATTCTTAAAATCTTCATGGATAGTCCTCCTATCGGATTGCCATGGTCTACCTAACAAAATATGCCCCGCTTGCATAGGTACTACATCACACAAAACCTCATCACTATACTTTCCAATAAAAAATGCAACTTTCACTCTCTTATTTACCTTAATCTCCCCACTATCATTATACCATTGTAACCTATAAGAGTTAGGGTGTTTCTCACATACTAGTCCCAACTTCTCAACCAAAGTAGTACTAGCAACATTAGCACAACTACCCCCATCAATGATTAAATTGCATGTTTTACCACCCACAAAACATCTAGTGTGAAAAATATTCTCCATTTTGTTCTAGTCCCTTTTCCTTCACCTTCAAATTTAAAACCCTCCTAATTACTAGGGACTCTCCAACCACGGGATATTCTACATCCTCCTCCTCACTGGAATCATACTCTAATGGTGGCCTTTCCTCATCGGACTCAGACTCCGACATTACATTATTACCCCTCATCAACATGTTTTCTTATTTGGACATTCGGAAACAATCTGCCCAAACCCTTGACATTTAAAATATTTTATTTCCCTATGTCTAGAACTACTAGAAGTGTTAGGATTAGGAGTACCTCTTATTGGGTTGGCACTCTTATCTTTGAACTTGGATGCATCTTCAATTTTCTCTTTGGTCTCCAAGTTCTTCTCTCTTATGTCGTCATACTTATCCACTTCGAGTTGGAATCCCACTTCGAATTGGAGCTGGAAAACCCTTTTGATGACCCTTCAATTCTCAATTGATTTTCCACTTTAATTGCCATGTTGACTATTTCTTCCATTTCTACATATGGATGTATATCAACCACCTTGGCAATATCTTTGTTCATTCCACTTAGAAATCTTGCCATAGTAGCTTCTCTATCTTCTTCAATGTTGGCCTTTATCATAATCATCTCCATCTCTTTGTAATACTCCTCTATAGACCTAGACCCTTGTATGAGTCTCTGCAACTTTTGATGAAGCTCTCTATAGTAATAGGATGGTACAAACTTCTTCCTCATAATTCTCTTCATCTCATCCCAAGTTGACACCGAATCTTCTTTATATCTCCTCCTTGACTGTATAAGTTGCTCCCACCAAACTAGAGCACAGTCGGTGAACTCCACTGCAGCTAGTTTAACCTTCTTCTCGACAGAGTAATTGTGACAATTAAATATTAACTCTACCTTTTTTTCTCATTCCAAATATGCATCGGCATCACTTCTTCCCTTGAATGGCAGAATGTGCATCTTAATCGAACTTAGGTAGTCATCCCTTCATCCTCTTAGCTCCTCTCTCCTAGGTCTTCTTCTTACAGTTTGGACTTCATACTCGTCTTCATCGGAAACAATTACTTCTTGTCTTCTGGGTCGTGTTCCTTCCCTTCTAGTAGTATTGGACATGGCCATGGTCATCTCCCTCATTTGCTCCATCATCTCATCCATCCTAGATTTCAATGTTTCTTCCATCCTAAAAGTCAATCTCTATTCCATTCTTCTATATTCACCCTCCAAAGATCCGGTGTTGCCACTTGCTCTTCTTCCGAAGTAGAAACTCTCTTTCCATCTCTTTTAGACATTCTTACACACTCGCTTGCATGTTTAACTCAAAAATGGTAAACCCTCGTGTTTCACTCAAATTTGGCTTTTACCCTTCTATATGATCATCACTCAAGACTTTTACCACTCAAGTCTTGTTCATCAAGTTGCACTTCAAAACAATTATCTTAAACAAAAATATAAAACTAAATAGCAAATTTCAAAATTAAAACCTAACAATAAAAGCAAGTTCAATTCTAAAGCAAAATTGGCACAAAAGAAAATGACAAAAGAGTAATGAAACAAATAATAATTACTCTATGAAATCAACACAATAAGAATAGGAAAGTATGAAAATAAAAAACTATGATAATTGAAAATAAAAAAGTTTAGAATAGGAAAGTAAAAAAATAAAAAACTATGAGAATAAAAAACAAATAAATTAGGAAAGTAAGAAATATAGAATAAAAAAAAAAATCAGAAATCAATTAGGAATAAGCAACTTTCCTAATATTCAAGCAACCAATCTCAATATTCCAACTTTCAATTTTTTTTTTCTACGATTTTTTTTCTTTTTTTTGTACAATTTTTTTTTTACGATTTTTTTTTGGTACTAATACACCAAGAACACGAAGAACTGAAAAACAAATGAAAAAAAAAAAAACGCAGAAACAACAAGTTAATCAAAGACTCCAAAAAGAAAAACAAAGAACAAGATAAATAGTAATTTATCTTGGCCTTGCTCTGATACCAAATGATGCGGAACCCCAAGCTTAAAGAAACTGTAATCCCAACACACAAGATGATATGGAACAAACTTTAGGTAAAAATCCGCTCTATAGCACCTCTAGATAACAATTGTATCTAGCAACACTAATTAGAAGGCAAAGAATGAAATTAAAATTTGCTACAAAGTAAATATATTTGATAAGAAAATCAATTCCCAATGAAACAAGTAAAAGAATAATTATCCTCATTTGGAACACACAAGATTTGTTGAAAACAAGAGTAGATTTCTCAATAATCAATAATCAAAGTTTTTTTTACAAACTAATAACCCCTTTTATATAGAAATTAAAGTTAGTTTAAGAATCAATCTATACCATAAAATAATTAGAAAAGTAATCCTAAAGCTTAAAACTAACCTAAATAAATATAATCCGAAAATAACAATAATTACAAAACTGCCATTATAATCCAAAAATAGCAATAATTACGAAACTGCCATTATAATCCGAAAATAGTTAAATTAAGAAACTGCTATAATCCAAAAATAGCTAAAATTACGAAACTGCCATTATAAGATGCTTATTTTTAAAACTACGCCGTTTAATCTCCAGAACTCCTGTTTATCAATACCACATTCATCCCTTGCTTGGATATCATGCTTAAATCATTATTTGTTGCTCCAATGGTGATACGAGCATCATAGTGTCATATTCTACTATTGGAGCAAAAGATAATGATTTAAGCATGATGTCCAAGCAAAGAATGAAAGTAGTAATGCTGCTCGGGAGTTGCAAAGGCGAAACGAAGTAATTTTAGCTATTTTCGAATTACAATGGCAGTTTCGTAATTTAGTTATTTTCAGATTATAATGACAGTTTCGTAATTATTGCTATTTCCATATTATAATGGCAGTTTTGTAATTATTTTTATTTTCGGATTATATTTATTTAGGGTTAGTTTTTAGCCTTAAGATTATTTTCCTAATTATTTTATGGTCTAGATTGATTCTTAACCTAACCCTAATATCTATATAAAGGGGAGGTTACTAGCTTGTTAAAAACAACTTTGATTATTGATTAAATAGAATCTATTCTTGTTTTCAACAAGACTTATGTGTTCCAAGTGAAGATAATTCTTCTTCTACTTGTTGCATTTGGGAATTGATATTCTTATCAAAGGTATTTACTTTGTGGCGAATTTCAATTTCATTCTTTGCCTTCTAATTAGTGTTGCTAGATACAATTGTTATCTAGAGGTGCTATAGGGCGGATTTTTACCTAAAGTTTGTTCCATATCATCTTGTGTGTTGGGATTACAGTTTCTTTAAGCTTGGGGTTCCGCATCATTTGGTATCAGAGCAAGGCCAAGATAAATTACTATTTATCTTGTTCTTTGTTTTTCTTTTTGGAGTCTTTGATTAGTTTTTTTAATTTCTGCGTTTTTTTTTCTTTTGTTTTTCATTGTTTCGTGTTCTTCATTGTTCTTGGTGTTTTAGAGTACCCAAAAAAAATCGTCAAAAAAAATCGTAAAAAAAAAAAAAAAATCGTACCAAAACAAAAAAGAGCAGAAAAAAAAAAGAATCTGATTATATATACAAAAAAAAAATCTTAGCAAAAAAAAAAGAATTGAAAGTTGGAATATTGAGATTGATTGCTTGAATATTAGGAAAGTTACTCATTCCTAATTGATTTCTGATTTGTTTTTTATTTATTATTATTCCATATTTATTACTTTCCTAATTTTATTTGTTTCTTATTCTCATAGTTTCTTATTTTCTTACTTTCCTATTCTAAACATTTTTGTTTTCAATTCTCATAGTTTTTTATTTTCATACTTTCTTATTCTCATTGTGTTGATTTCATAGAGTAATTATTATTTGTTTCATTACTCTTTTGTCCTTTTTTCTTTTGTGCCAATTTTACTCTAGAATTGAACTTGTTTTTTTATTGTTAGGTTTTAATTTTGAAATTTGCTATTTTAGTTTTATATTTTTGTTTAAGTAATTGATTCTGAAGTGCAACTTGTTGAACAAGACTTGAGTGGTAAAAGGCTTGAGTTGTGAGCATAAAGAGGGTAAAAGCCAAATTTGTGTGAAACACGAGCGTTTACCATTGTTGAGTTAAACATGTACGGGAGTGTGTAAGAATGTATAAAAGAGACGGAAAAAGAATTTCTACTTCGGAAGAAGAGCAAGTGACAACACCGGATCCAAAACTCTTACGACAATCTTTGGAGGGTGAGTATAGAATAATGGAAGAAAGATTGACTTCTAGGATGGAAAAAATATTGAAATCTAGGATGTATGAGATGATAGAGCAAATGAGGGAGATGACCATGGCCATGTCCAATACTACTAGAAGAGAAGGAACACGACCCAGGAGACAAGAATTAATTGTTTCCGATGAAGACGAGTAAGAAGAAGACCTAGGAGAGAGGAGCCAAGAGGAGGAAGGGATGACAACCTAAGTTCGATTAAGATGCACATTCCGCCATTCAAGGGAAGAAGTGATGCTGAAGCATACTTGGAATGGGAAAAGAATGTAGAGTTAATATTTGATTGTCACAATTACTCTGAGGAGAAAAAGGTTAAACTAGCCGCAGTGGAGTTCACCGACTATGCTCTAGTTTGGTGGAAGCAACTTATACAATCAAGGAGAATGTATAGAGAAGATACGATCTCAACTTGAGATGAGATAAAGAGAATTATGAGCAAGAAGTTTGTACCATCTTATTACTATAGAAAGCTTCATCAAAAGTTGAAGAGACTCACACAATGGTCTAGGTCCGTAGAGGAGTATTACAAAGAGATGAAGGTGGATGAGCTAAATGATAACGTAAGTGAAGTATTTATGACCGCCACAAATAACCTAGGGAGAGATGGTTTGCGAACTAGAGATATAAAGCCAACGGGTTCCGATGATGATGAAGTCTCAAATCATTCCATGAGGAGACGCACATAGAGGGAGGAACCAAGGGCTAGAAGACATGAGCATAATGAAAAGAAAGTCACACTTGCACCTTTATCTCCAATGGAGGTGTATTTTGAACAATTGAAATTATCCAAAAGTTCACATGGGGATTTGGGAAGTGAGACAAATAAAAAAGTTGAGTGTAAAGAGGCCAATAGTGAAAATAATATAAATAAAGGCCCAATGGTGAGTGATTGCATTAGTAAGAAAAATAAAGAGGAAAGTGCAGTAGAAAAAAGTGAGATGGGTGAAAAGAAAAAGGGTTTTACTGCAAAAGAGAGCGAAGTCAGTAATGCATTCTTAAGCAAAAAAGCAATATTATTAGTGAGGTTTCAAGATGTTTTGCTTTGTGAAACTAACCTTAACTCCGATTTGCCTAGTGTTTTTATCTCTTTATTGCAGGACTTTGATGAGAAATCAAAATTGCATTGAGTGCCTAGAACTATTAAATATGATAGGGATGTGGAATTTTTGAGTCTCTTTAGAAAAGTTTTATGTGATGACACGTGAAAGATATTCAAACCAGGAGATTGGGTTTGGGTATATTTAAGGAAGAAAAAGTTTTTCAAACTTAGGAAGTCTAAGTTGGATGCTAGAGGCAATGGACCTTTTCAAATGCTTGAAAGAGTAAAGGACAACGCATACAAAATCGCCCTTCAGGGTGAGTACAATGAGTCCAATATTTTTAATGTTTATGATATTTTTCTTTTTGATATGGATTCAGATTCGAGGACGAATCTTTTTGAAGAAAAAGGGAATGATACGGGCATCATAGTGTCATATTCTACCATTGGAGCAAAAGATGATGATGCGGGCATCATAGAGCCATATTCTACCATTGGAGCAAAAGATGATGATTTAAGCATGATGTCCAAGCAAAGAATGAATGTGGTAATGCTGCTCGGGAGTTGCAAAGGCAAAACGAAGTAATTTTAGCTATTTACAATGGCAGTTTCGTAATTTAGTTATTTTCGGATTATAATGGCAGTTTCGTAATTATTGTTATTTCCATATTATAATGGCAGTTTTGTAATTATTTCTATTTTCGGATTATATTTATTTAGAGTTAGTTATTAACCTTAATATTACTTTCCTAATTATTTTATGGTCTAGATTGATTCTTAACCTAACCCTAATATCTCTATAAAGGGGAGATTACTAGCTTGTTAAAAACAACTTTGATTATTGATTAAATAGAATCTATTCTTGTTTTCAACAAGACTTATGTATTCCAAGTGAGGATAGTTTTTCTTCTACTTGTTGCATTTGGGAATTGATCTTCTTATCAAAGGTATTTACTTTGTGGCGAATTTCAATTTCATTCTTTGCCTTCTAATTAGTGTTGCTAGATACAATTGTTATCTAGAGGTGCTATAGGACGGGTTTTTACCTAGAGTTTGTTTCATATCATCTTGTGTGTTGGGATTACAGTTTCTTTAAGCTTGGGGTTCCGCATCAAATGGTAGAATTTTGCTCTATGATGCCTGCATTATATGTGCTTTTTGCTTAACAAGACCTAATATTTGCTTGTATAATAACAAAACAACAGAAAGTTAACAAAGAGAAGTAACAAGACTTATCATTGAAAATTACATAGAGAAGTAACAAGACTAACTAGAAAATAGAACAAGTTAGTTAAATTAGGATGAAAATTTTCTTACAAATATGATATCATACTCAGATGGAGTGGTTCTCTTTCAATGTTTTTGTATAGCTTCTTTTCATGTAAAAGAGATGTTGAGAGTGACTTTTAAAGAGTCCCTGGGCTAGCCACAATAAGATTAATACCCCTGTCTTAACCATTAAGAGTCAAATTCGAATTCTCTTCCTTATTAAAAGGGGAAAAAAAGTATTTAACTATGAAAGACAAAAGACAGTGGCATTTCAAATACAAGATGACTCATTTTCAATATAACTTGAAAATAACAAATCCTTGATAACTATAACAAAAAAATAATGAGATAGATGACATTAATTTCATTTGGTAGGTTCATCCCCAAACCAAAGCATTTAACACCATATTTGCACTAAATTTAGGTTTCTAGTTAGTTAACAAGACTTTCTACTTTCAGCAGCTAACCCATTGCTGCCAGGGCTCAAACAAATTAAAGCAAAGAAAAGAACCCTAAAACATTCTCTCTTGTCATAAAGATATTTATTTTCTACCATTTTTCTGTTATTGTTTTTGCTCTGCAAATTTCTGTTATATTCAAACAATGAAACTCAATTTTTTTCATACTTATATTTTTTTTCCCCTATTCATTTTTTTTCCCTAAAGAATTCAACAACGCAACAAAACGTAAAGAAAAACAACAAATAAAAAAACAGAAACCGGCAACAAAGAAAGCAAAGTAAAACAATAAACAGCAACATAACCCAAGAAACCAAAAGAAACAACAAGAAAAATAACAAATAGAAAACAACAAAAAAGTTTAATCAGTTTACCTTTTACTTTTCTGCAATAAACCTGATGCCGCCACCGAACCAACAAACAGGGTCGAATTAATGCTTCTGAAAAGCAAATCCAAACCAGAGAAGCAATATATACATTTTTGTTTGATGAGTATCAACACATCCGAACAAGAAAAGCAAGAAATTATTTTAAGAATAAATACTTTTTCAAGAAAGAGGGCAAATCTAAGAATAAATTTAGGGTTTAAAAGGGCAGACCTATAACCTTCAGCAGAGAGTCAGAGGTGAAGCTCGACTGACTTTCCTTTCGGTGCACGGTCGTCTCGGTGGTCGCACGCGATGGGTCTCGATGAAATGGGGAATGGGACTGACGGTCGTCTCGGTGGTCTCGCGGTTTAGTCTCCACAGAGGTGATCTAAAATATTGAGAGTGAGACTGGGGAGTCTGAGGGAGAGTGGTCTGGGTGGTGAAAGCTGAGATAGTGAGACTGGAGAGAGGGAGAGAGAGCTGAGGTATGGGGAGAGTGAGACTGCGTGGGAGGTAGAGTGAAAGATAGACTGAGTGATTGAGTGCACGTGGGAAGAAGAGTGAGAGAGATAGGCTGAGCGAGATATTTTGAATAAAATTTCGGCACGCGGGATTAGAAATTTAATTTTCTTCAATGGCTTTCTTTAGTTCTAATATAAAAACGCTATTTTAAAATTAATAATGCTACAGCATATAATTTAGATAAAAGTGTGACAGTTTTTATACCATTTATCAAAAATGCGCTATCAATTTATGATACAATAGAGCACTTATACTGTAGTGATTTCTCTCCTAAAATACTCACAAAACACCATAGCTACTACCATCAACCCTAGATCCACCCTTTTAAAAATTAATATCCTTGTGTTTTCATCACCATCTCTATCTTCTTTAGCCTCTATTGATAACCAAACACAAAATCTTAGCCATTATTTATCTATAATTTCATCCTCCATTAGTCCATCATTGACAAGCCTTCAATGTACCTAATAACAAGAAGTTTTTTTATTTTTTATTTTCCTTTTATTCTAAAAGTTTTTATGTAAATTATTCAATTAAAACTTGAATAAAAGCTTTGATTTTTATTGATTCAAAGCCCCTCAATCTCTTTGTATAAAATTTTTTATGTTATTTTTGTCATGAGATTTAGCGTAAACCACAATTGATTTTTGTATTTGCAACTTTCTAATGTTGTTAAACATAAGATCTTTTTTTTATTATTATTCCTTGCAATTTAATTTTCCATTGCTATTTCCATTCACTTGTCATTAAATTTCTTGCAATTTAGTTTCTTGCAATTTACATTCATGAAATTTACTTTACTTGCAATTTAAATTCATCTACTTTAATTTTTTGCACTTTATTATTCTAGCAATTTATTTTTATTGCAATTGTTATTTTAATTGTGATCTCTTAAATAGCACAAATAGACTTAACTCACTAATAATTAAGAGCTAATCCCTGTGGATTGATCAACATCCTGATATTGCTCAAAACGATTCGTATACTTACGAATATTTGTGGTGAATGCTCCTCCATGCACATAATCAAATTTTGGGTGTCGTTGCCGGGAATTAGAGTTTCTTTTTTAATATTAAAAAAATTAGGCTTAGTGGTACTTTAAAAACTTTTCATTTCGTTGTTATTTATATTCTTGCATCTCAAATATATATATCTAAAATCAAAAAAAGAAAAAAAAAATTAATTTTATTGTTGTGTTTTATCGTCATCTTGTTTTTTGGATTTTATTTTTGTCACTCAAAAAAGATTTGGATATGCTAGATTTGAAGTAAAATTCATCACCGCAAAAATAAATTTCAAGGCAAAAAAAGATAAATCTTCTATGACAGGACCCGCCCCGAAAATCCCTCTGGATTTCCGAGGCGGGTCCTGTCCGCTTGGTATCAGAGCCTTAGGTTTACTTTCCTAGAGAATTGCGCATTCGGTGCACCCTATTCCAGTACTAAAGTTCTCACATTATTGTTTATTTGTTTATTTGATTATTATCCCCTTTCGGATGAGGATTCTGTCGGATGCCCCGAGGGGTTCTGGTGGAATCTTCCTCAGGCGGGGCCTCTCCGGGAAATCCGGAGGGATTTCCGGGGCGGGTCCTGTCAGCTTGGTATCAGAGCTTTAGGTTTACTTTCCTAGGGAATTGCGCATTCGGTGCACCCTATTCCAGTACTAAAGTTCTCATTGTTTTAATCTTTGATAGATACTTGTTTTTTTGCGATGCCGCCGAGACGGGGTAGACCACGAGCTCGAGAGACCACGTCGAGGGACTCTGACGAGCCGACCTTAGCTGAAGACCTTTTTGAGCACTTGACGCAGACCTTGAGGAGAGGGAGTATTTCTGGTCCGTCCGTTGAGCAAGCCAGGAGGCTTGGTGCGTCTAGCTTTACGGGAGATCGAGACCCCGAGTATGCCATGTCTTGGCTTGGTGACTTAGAGCGGATCATCGAGGAAGGCATGGATTGTTCTGATGAGGAGAAAGTCAGGATTGCAGGCTTTCTTATGGAAGGAAATGCACGCCGTTGGTGGGTAACAGAGCGAGCAAACGGACGTCATAGCTCGTTTGGGAATTACACCTGTTCTTTTGGAGAGCCGCTTGGAAATCTTTACTCCTGCGGGAGAATCCCTATGGCCTAGCCAAGTNGGCTCTATGACAGTCTCAGCTTATGAACAGAGGTTTCGAGAGTTGTCTGATTTTTGTCCTACCTTGGTGGTGGATGACTATTCTAGGATGCATAGGTTTCTGAATGGGTTGAATTCGGACATTGCTCTCAATATTGGTGGTGCATCCTATACCTCTTATCAGGCAATGCGAGATGCTGCTTTANAGGCCTGGGTTTCCAGTAGTGACGTTCTATGGAGACAAGCGAGGTGGTCCCACAGGTTTGATCTCTGCCCTATCTGCTCGTCGTTTGTTACATAAAGGTTGTGTCGGGTACTTAGC
>QANX01007585.1:0-78570 GCA_003254975.1 Ochetophila trinervis
TTTCCAAAGAAAGTAAACACCCATTGGCCATTGCTTTTAGAAACAAAGTGGGGAAAAAAAAAAGAAAAAAGGAAATTAAAACGTGACATTGGATCAGACGATTCCAGATCAGTGGAGATTATTTAAAAGTTGAAAAGCCAAACAGATTAATGGCTTTATTTGATGGAAAATTGTACCCGAAAAAGCAAAACACAGCAAAGAAAGAAAGTAGAAACGTCGTTTTTAGGAACAAAAAAAGGCTTTTAAAAGTGCGTCAACGAAGCTTAAACGCGAAGTCAGTGTAGTGTGCACAACTTCTCTGTCTGCAAATCACAGCAAAAGCAGGCAGTCTGAGGAAGATAGAGAAGTGGGTCGATGGCCGATTCGAGGGTAGAGACCATTTCAAGGTTGGCGCAATGGAGGATCGACAATTTCGGTCCCTGTACTTACAAGAAATCCGACCCTTTTAAGGTCGGATTCTGGAACTGGTATAGAAACTCAACCTCCTCTATAAATCTTTCTCTCTCTGTGTATATATATATACACATATATATGTCAGAGTGGTATATGAATTTGGATTTTTCTGGGTATTTTATGAATTGGGTTTCAGGCACTTATCCATAGAGAAGAATCGGTACCTCTATATTCGTCTATTTCCGGAGCCTTCCCGGGCGTCTAAAGAACAGCCTCCAATTGCTCGCTTTGTACTCAGAGTCTCTAACACTGTCCCTGGACGAAGACCCTATATCTCTCCCAGTATGGATTCTGTTTTATTCTCTCTTTCTGCGGTATTTGACTTTTTACATTAATCAAAACTTGAAAAAGGAAAAAATTCTTGAAAAAAAAAATAAAAGAAAGAAAAGGGTTTGTTATTTACTTGTAGTTTTTAAAATCTGCGAATGAGGCGTAGTGGAATTCAAAGACATACTCGGACAGTTGGATATATAATTTTTTAGGAATGAAATTTAAAATTTGAAGGCAACTTTAATTTTGGGCTCTGTTTATATTAAGATGGGAAACCAAATTCAGGGGGCACAATATATTTTTTGGCATTTCGTTGATTTTTAAAGTGACAAGAACTATGAGGTTTTGTTCATTCGGCATAAGTAGTATTGTTTTCGTGCCTATATTAGCATATCGTAGGAGAATTTTAGACTAGTGATGTTCATCTTCGATTAAATGCATGACTGTTAATCGAATGATTTCTCCTTTTACTCTTTCCTGTTATATTTTTCTGCTTGTGTTGTAAAATCATTTGTGTCTTGGGTTTCAAAGGCGATGAACAATTGGGCACTGTATTCTAATCGAAAACATATCTAAGGATATCATATTAGGACATGGGGAAACACAATCAGCACAGAAAGGGATAGATGGGACAAATTTCTCATCCAGCTAAAAGGATTTAAAATTTAAATACGTTATTATAGAAATTCCAATATTATGCTTGTGGTCCTTGGTAATACATATTTGTATTTAGTATTTTTTTCTGCAGCATAAAAGATAATACAGAAAAATAAAAATACGAAATTCAAATACAGAGTCAATATCTGACAATGCTAATAGTGCTTAAATATGTCAAACAGCTGTTAGATGATGCCTGTAATGGTGTATTGCTTGATGCCCTGCAGTTCATGAAAGACTACTTCGAACAGGTGAAGACTTTGTGTGGCCTGTTGATACCGCCTTCACCGGTCGCTTTGTCATTGATGTTGAGTTTCTGGATCTGAAGATATACCCTCTTAACGTGAGTTGTTTTGTACAAATATCTTTCAGTAACCGACATGAGTGTGGGTATATGTCTTTCATGAGTTTAAAAGTTAAATGTAAACTTGGTCATAGTTACTGTTGTCTCTCAGTTGGAGAACTATTTTATTGTTGACTGTTATCATATGTCATAAGGATCTATGAAAGCTTCATCTAGCAGTATGCTTATGTTTGTTAAACCATTTTTTCTTTTCCAGCTTCGTGTTTGTTTCTGACTAAAGCATCGTGATGCTATATGTATATGTCTTACAAGAAGCAATTTTTTCTCTTCTTTAACATAACCTGTCACTAGGAAATGTTGATTGAATCATGCATCTATGAATCTGCTTACAGTAGCTTTTTTCATAAACCCTCTTTCATATTTTCTGCTAGAATCACGGTGGGGAAGCTTGTTCCATATGGCCTGTTGATGGAATGATGCAATCTGTATCAACCCAAAGCACTCTTCGATGCCTCTCTCGGATGCTTGATGAAGGAATCCATGTGGATGTTACCATCAACACAGCCGATGGAACTCTAAGGGCTCACAAGGCAATTTTGTCCGCAAGCTCTTCTGTGTTCCAAAGCATGTTCCATCACAACCTCAAGGAGAAAGAGTCTTCCACAATCCACATTGAAGACATGTCGATGGAATCTTGTGTGGCTCTTCTCAGTTACTTGTACGGAACCATTAAACAAGAGGATTTCTGGAAGCACCGGCTAGCGCTTCTTGGAGCGGCAAACAAGTATGACATTGCTGACCTAAAAGATGCTTGTGAGGAAAGCCTCATGGAAGACATTAACTCAGGGAATGTCCTCGAGAGGCTGCAGGAGGCCTGGCTGTACCAGCTAAACAAGCTGAAGAAAGGGTGCTTAATGTACTTGTTTGAATTCGGCAAGATATATGATGTTAGAGATGAAATCAACAACTTTTTCAGGCATGCAGACAGGGAACTTATGCTAGAGATGTTTCAAGAAGTGCTTGCAGTTTGGAAGCCAGTATGAGTTACATACTGTAATTCTTAACCTACATATGACAAACAATAGTACATTGTATATATTCTTCTTTAAAACCCTTTTAAGCATGCCAAGGTTTTACCTTCCAGGGTCCAATAGTTTTGGCTGTTAGTAATTTTGTATTGTAATTAATGTGCTGCTCTGTTTCAGGTTCAAGAGTCCTGTTGTTTTGAAGCACATGCCATGAGCAATACTTATGTATATTTATGGGTGGTACTGTTATTCTCTTTTGTTTTGGCATTTCTTGAGTCACAATATTCTACTTCAATCGGGTTCTTCTGGTTTTGGTAATCTAAGTGTGTGAGCATGCATAGGATGAGAACCAAAGAAAAAGCTCTTTATGCGCTCTACCTTTCAGTTCTTCACCCTGGATTTTTCTTCTCATATCCAACAACCTTAGTAACATGGTCATTGCTCAACAAAAGCAAAGATATTGTCCAGGTTTCAATAGAATCAATGCAAGTCTTCAAGCCATGATTGTTTATGAAGATTTATGGTTCTGATGCATGTTCCTGTTGAATATAACTTTGTAGGGAAGAAAAGCGTGGAGGGTATTTGAAAGATCACATGTTACCATTGAGAGGGCATCAAGTTTTTCCAGGTGGTTGAAGGAGCTTTTACTCACTTTGCATAATGTGTTTGCTTTTTGGACTCTTACTTGTCTCATGTCTCATATGCATAATGCATGTCCATTGAAAGCGATACAAGCTTTGTATATGATATTCGTGACTATATTCTTGCTTCAACATGTATGACCATCTAATGGAAAATTCATATGCATAATGTTATTTAGATTTTTCTTGTTTTAGTAAAGATCTAAAGATTAACCCTAAAGATCTTTGCCAATTAAACTGACATCTAGGGAATGCCAAAGGGAAGGACTTTTTTTGGCATGGCATAAAAAAGTTATTTTCTTGTCTTTTGGATCTCCATGAAGGTATTTAAGAAAGCATAATTGTTTTTTTTTAAGCCGCTAAATAGTGGATATATTGTCAAAAAATTTATTCCTATCCAAACACTTAAAAAAAAAAAAAAAATCTCACAATGCTAATAGTGCTTAAATATGTCAAACAGCTGTTAGATGATGACTGTAATGGTGTTAACTCGCGATTTGGACATAACTCGTGCATTGCCTTCTTGAATCTACCTGCTCCCCTTGCGTTCCAACTGAGCTGCTCCCCCTTTTGGACATAACTCGCTCATAGCTTCAATTTGCTTCAATCTCCGGTTTCTTTTATTCCCAATTTTTCAGTTTTCTTCATATCCGAATCTGAGTTTTTCTTTTGTATTTGTCGGATCCAAATCTGGATTTCTTCAGCTTCAATCGGCTTTTGAATCTTGATTCAATTGGGTTTTCATCTGCTTCAATCTTGCTGCAACCACAGGTCGGTTTCGATTCTTTGCTAAGTTTTCTCCTTGTCCGATTCTGTGCAGGTTTTGTGCTAATGTGCAAAAAAATGTGCGTTTTTTGTGTTTTTGCTAAGTTTCCCCTCTAACAACCATGAACTTCATTATACTTTTGTTAGTTTGTTGATTAATCCAGATATGAAATATGTAGCTAATTAATAACAATTCAAATTACATAATTTTTAGCTGCTTAATATGTTTTTATTAAGCTATTTTGTTATTGTGTGTGTGTGATCAGATCTGTATTCCGAGATAGCTGGTTCAGTGTTGAAATCATTTCATCAGACGCTCCTCTTGCTTTAGACTCTTCTGCAAGACATGCTTCAAGCTCAGCCTTACTTTTCCGAAGCTTAACATGCAAATTCCCAGCAATGGATTCTGTTTCTGCTTTATTTATATGTCTGCCTCTGAGGGTAGCTTTATATATCTGCCTCTGGACATCCTTTTCAGAATTTTGGTTTGCTTTATATTGCAAGTATATTTCTGCATTTGCTTATGTTTTCATGTACGATTCTGCATTAGTTGGTATGGCAAGGAAATTAAGAAAATATGTACAAAATTGGTAGATCAGATTTAATTATAGCAAAAATTATGTTAGTAGTCTTCATGGTCAATTATGGTAGATCAGATTTTGTATAGGGTTACTTGCTGGTCCTTTATAGTGGCTGGTTGCACAGCAGCTAAGGTTGGCAGAGATGCCATGGTGGCTGGTTGCACAGCAGCTAAGGTTGCTAGAGAGGTTAAGATTAAAGAGAGATTTTGTTAAATATAATAGTTTTAAAGTTGGAAACACTTTCAATTTGGTTTCTTTTTTTTCTAATTCGGAAATGCTTGACTTTCTTTTCAGCTAATTGTGGGAATGATTGTCATAGTGCATCATGATTCAAATTTTTTTGTCGCTGGTTGGAATGAATGTTGTTCTTTCCAATGGCCGAGAGGTAGCTTAAAAGCATTGAACTTGTTATTATTGCCACCCATAAAATTTTGAGATCTATGTTTAGTATAGTTCTTTCGCATTCAATTTAGAAATGTATGTTCACCTTATCCTTCACATTATTATGGTCTGAAATGCTATTTTAGAATTGAATTTCTATTGCACATCGAGCTTACACGGGTAGCTCTTGTTGTCCCCTCGTATTGTTGTCCTATTATTCATTATATTCTTTTTCTTCTCTATTTGTTGTTTTATTTCATGAATGTGATCTATGGTAAAGATAAAACACTTGTTTTGCCATGTCATTTTAGTAACTGGTCTATTAATTGTTTTCTTGTGCCTGCTTGCTGTTGCAGCTTGTGCCTGGCTGCTATTCTTGTGCTGTGTGTTGTAACTGCTGTTTCTTATTTGGTTTTGAGTATTCTTAAAATAACATCTTTAAGATATAGAAAAGTATTGTGTTTGCATGTGCTGATGTTTATCATATTGAACGTACAATTAAAAATAATAATAATAAATGATCCACAATAGTAATCACCGTAAACCCAATTATCAAAGCATAAATAGATGTTCATTCTTCATCGGTTTAATTGTCGGTTGCACAGTTGGAGTAGCTGTTATGAGTATACTAGCACATATTTGTTAGGTTAATTCATATATATATTTTTAATTTTAGTAGTTATTTATGTTGTTGTGAACAATTATGACATATTTGTATTAAATTATGTTTAATATTTTCTAAATGACATAATATTATATTTCAACAAGATTTATAATTAGAAATATATTACAATATGTTTTATTTATCATGTTTATTTAAATTAATAATTAAAATTACATTTTAAAATATAATTTATAAAATATTAAATATATTATTAAATTGAAATATAATCCAGTCCAAAACTGCACCAAACACAGTATATCAAATTTTGTCATTCAATCCGATTCAATTCTACCAGCTATATTCAATCCAATCATATCCTGCGTACCAAAGTACGCAGACTATGAGTTTTATGGAAAGAATGTCAAAGAGGTCCCAGTCCTTTTTATGCTTGAGGAATTCCTGAAGTTCAAACTCTGCCACAAACAAAGGGCCTTAAACTTACAAAATTTGTGATACATTAAGTTATTAATGTTGTTCTTTCTCAACCAATAGAAGTTTTAGATTTTACAAATTTTTTTTTTTTTTTATCAAGTGGTTAACACCAATATTTTGCTTTTGACCAGAAAGAAAGATAAGATTATTTTTGGTTACAGGGCCATCTTCATTCCTTATGTTGGATATTTTTCTTTCATACTGGCTGATAAAAGGCCCAACAATAATCTTATGTTATTTTCTTGCAGCTTTTATTTTTTGCTTGGTTCCATCGAAGCAGTGGTAAAAAGATTAATAAGATGGCCTATGAGATAGATGAGAGAAAAAGTAAGCAATATCATGTAGCAACGTTTCTAAGCATGATAGATGATAGAGGTTCGCTAGCTCTAGGCTTTTTTCTTAGCTCAACCTGTTTAATTCTATTTTTAAAACACAAATTTACATTTGTGAAATGGATTTCAGATTTTTTGGTTGACTTGGGTAGCTCGATTGCATGGTTGGTGCTCTACGTTGGGACTTTTCACTAACAGAGCAAATTACAACGTATGATGAAGAAAAAACTTTTGATAAGTCCATAAGGATGACCAGTTTCACATTTTATAGTATTTAATTTCTTTCTTTATGAAGTTTGGTTCTCGAGTCTACTAATGAGTTAGACCTTGTGTCAGTATGAAATTAAAAAGATACGAATTTGCTAATTGACTTGTTTTTTTGATGAAACTTGCTAATTGACTTGTTAAGTTAGGAAGATGGTAGCACATCCAACAACAACAACAAAAAAAGAGAAGAAACTATGTGTTTGATAATGCTGAAGATTTAGGATATGATCAAAATCAGATTATCACCAATGATAATTATTATACTCACTATTCCAAAGTGACAATATTAAAATTTAACAAATATAAACCTTGTGTTTTTTGTAATCCACTTTTTAATTAATGTTTAAGGAAGAAACTGTGTAAAATTTATTAATTTATTAATTTCTTGAATTTTGTTTTTGAACAATATTAATTTCTTGAATTTAAGAGATTCCAAATTTGGGATTCATACAATGAAAAACCAAATACATTACATATTTCATAACATAATAAAAAGGAGGTGAAACAATATATAATTTACCACCGGGAATCCGGGATGGCATTAAACCTTATTAGCAAGAATTTTATTAGCAAGACTCTTTCAAATAGTATAATATAGTACATAACTATCATTTGGACATGGACTACAAATGGAAAATTCACTGTGAAATTATTTTATGGGCTCAATAATTGAGATAATGAGATTAAAGATAGCTGGTTGGTACATCATGGAATAGCAAATTTAATGAAAGATTGAAAATTTTCTATTAGAGACTTGCCAACAAGGGATTGATGGTGAAAGCAAACATGGCAAATAGAGGAATGAATGTTGACTGTATGGTTGGTTGTTATAGTGAGGAAAATGAAACTCATCTGTTTTTCTACAACAAAGATGAAGACGTAATCATTTGGACATGGACTAAAAATGGAGAATTTACTTGAAATCATTTTATTGGCTCAATAATTAGGATAATGAGATTAATGATAGCTGGTGGGTGCATTTATGAAATAGTAAACTTCACACGAAAAATTGAAGTTTTTCTACTGGAAACTTGCCAACAAGGGATTGATGGTGAAAAAAAAATGGCAAATAGAGGAATGAACGTTGACTGCATGCATGGTTGTTGTAGTGAGAAAAATGAAACTCATGTTTTTCTACACCCAAGAAGAAGACGAAATCATTTGGACATGAACTAAAAATGGAGAATTCACTGTGAAATCATTTTATTGGCTCAATAATTGGGATAATGAGATTAAGGATAGCTAGTGGGTGCATTTATGGAATAGTAAACTTCATGAAAGATTGAAAATTTCTACTGGAAACTTACCAACAAGAGATTGATGGTGAAAGCAAACATGGCGAATAGAGGAATGAACGTTGACTGCATGGATTTGCATGCATGGTTGTTATAGTGAAGAAAATGAAATTCATATGTTTTTCTACTGTCAATTTGCTAGAAAATTGTGGTTTGCCACTCTTTGGAAATCAGATGGCTTGATTCCGAAGATGAAACACTTGATTCGTTGCTGAAAAGGTTGTTAAAACCTTGGGACACATTATCGGTGCATAGGGATGATGCTGAGGCTTTCGTTTTATACAGTGGTCTAATCTTTGAGCACGTTTGGTGGTCATAAACAATCTTTGCTTCAACGCATTAAAAAAAAAAAAAAAAGTAATGGAGAAGATTCAGTATTGGCTTTGAGTCACAAGTTTGGGGAGTTTCTAAAAATTTAGGATAAAAATGATAGAGTCGATGGAAGCATCTCAAATTCAACCAACCTCATTTCTTAAATTCAACCTCCTGCTAATACGATAAAAATCAACACAGATAGCAATTTCGGGTCAGAGTTGCTTTCTTGGAGTAGTTGCTCGCGACCACAATGGTGATACCCAATCTATTCACTCTTTTAAAGAAAGCTCTAATATTTCAGAAGTTGTTGAACTTATGACGATTTACAAGGGTCTATTGGTGGCTAAACACAAAGGTCGGATGCAGATATACTGTAATAGTGATGCCAAAGCTATTGTGCAAAGCCTTAACTCCAACTTTTCTGTTGCTCTTCACTGATTTGCAGTTCCTATCTTTAAGGATATTTTGAATATGTGTTATATTTTTAGTGATTTTTTTTTGTTGGATTAACAAAAATTATAATAAGCTAGTCCATTTTCTTTGTAAATAAGCAAATGTTAATCAGATCTCTAATCATTTTAGAGTAGACCTCTCTTATATTAAGTTTTGGAGGATTCTGACTTTTGAAAAATGCTCGTCAAGTAATTCAGAAGTTGATTGAGGTCTCTTTTGTACCCGTTCTTTTGGTTTGGAATGAAAAACCAAATTCAGGAGTATGCTATAATAAAACTTCTCAAAAGTGTTGCATTCAATAAAATTTTCAAAAATGTTACTCTATTATGGACAATGTTACTTTATTACGGACAAATGTTACTCCATTATGGATTTTACAATGTTACTCTATTATAAACAAGTGTTATTCATCTACAACGGAGTAACATTTGTCCGTAATAAAATAATTTTATCTAGAATAGAGTAATGTTTTTGAAAATTTTATTGAATGCAATATTTTTAGAAAGTTATATTCTAGAATTTTCCTCGACTTCAATGCAAAAACAAAATATTGTACATAACTCTGCAGGCTCCACCTGTAATGTTTTGTTTCAACATTATTGAAACCTAAGAGGGTCATGGGTTTATATTATACAGTATGGTATTGGATTGGTTTTTCTATTTCTTTTTCTTTTTTTTTCTTTTTTTTCTCATTTATAAAGTCTGGTTCTTTTCATAATTTTTTTTTTTGCTTTAATAGTTTTTTTTTTTTTGGACAAGTTTGCTTTAATATATAGTTNTTGAACCACCGATCTTTAAAAGAAAAAAAAAATTATTTTTTTTATCTATCTTTTAACATTTCTAAAATAAATATAACTATTTTTTAATTGAAAAATATTAATTAATTTTTATTTTGCTAAGTATAATGAGGTTTAAGGGTGGTCAAAAATTTAACCAGGCCAAAAAAACCGACCAAACGAATGTTGTTCGTTTGGTTCGGTTTGACATATAGTTGGTGGTCAGTTCAATTTTAAGTATAGTTAATCGAAAAATATCAGTTTGGTTAATAGTTTTTATTCTTAAAAAATCATAACATGCCGAACTGACAGATCATTAAACCATATTCAAATTATGCCATATTACACCTTTTAATGTTTTTCAAATTTAATATTTAAAAAAAAATTGAGAATATGGCTATTCTTATGATTTCGTCATTGTTAAATCATAATCTCAATATATTACAAGTGCCTAAATATATAATTATTCATTTTTTCTTACATAGATTCTCAATAAATTATAAATGTCCGAATATATCCCAAACCGAAACCGACCGGTTTTGTTCGGTTCAGTTGAGTTTTGGTTATGTATGATTTTCAATTCAGTTTGGTTTGGCCTTCGAACTAAACTAAAATTTTCGGTTTGGTAAAAAAACAGTTAAAAAACTGACCAAATTGGACTTGCCCATCCTTAATGAGATTGATTCAATAACTATAAAAAGAATTCATATATAATTTATTTTTTGTTATTGTATTTTTTCTTAATTCTTNTTTTCAATTCAGTTTGGTTTGGCCTTCGAACTAAACTAAACTTTTCAGTTTGGTAAAAAAACAGTTAAAAAACTGACCAAATTGGACTTGCCCATCCTTAATGAGATTGATTCAATAACTATAAAAAGAATTCATATATAATTTATTTTTTGTTATTGTATTTTTTCTTAATTCTTTGATATTATACAACTTTTAATAAAATAATTATTGTCAATATTAAATTTTTATTTTTAAAATAAAATTAGTATAAATATAACTTATTTTTTATTTTTAAATTAGTAAAAAATAATAATAAATTAATTTTTTAAGTTTAATTTTTATTAATATAGTTACTTTTGGCTAAATTATAAAAGACTACACATTTAATATCATTATAAAAAAATTTAATTTTAAAAAAAATATTAAATATACATGCTATACAATTTTGCATCAAATACTGTATAGCTATACAACTGGTAAATTTACACACTAATATTTTTTCAAGCACGCAGACAAGGAATTATGCTAGAGATGTTTCAAGAAGTGCTTGTAGATTGGAAGCCAGTATGAGTTACTGTAATTCTAAGCTTCCATATGACAAACAATAATATATTGTATATATACTTCTTTAAAACTATTTTAAGCATGCCAAGGCCTTTCAGGGTCATGCGTTATGCCTATGAGACATGTGACAAGTAAGAGTCCAAAAAGGAAGCACATTATGCAAAGTGAGTGTGGCATACCAAGAACAAGCTACTTCAACCACCTGAAAAACTTTATGCCCTCTCAATTATAACATGTGATCTTTCAAATACCCTCCGTCCTTTTTTCTTCTCAAAACATATATATCCAACAGGAACATGCATCAGAACCATAGATCTTCATAAACAATCATGAAAACTTGGCATCAGTATATTTCCAATCCATAAAGAGAAGCTAGACATAAGTTTCACTTTCTTTAATATCTCATTCCACAAATTAGTTGTAGCCATGGCTTGAAGACTTGCATTGATTCTCTTGAAACCGGGTCAATAACTTTGCTTTCGTTGCCCTAGGTCAATTATCATTGATTTCAAAAGTTTAAGTTGATAGGAAGCGGATCATCATATATATTTTTTATATTTATCTCTATTACTCTTTCACATGTAAGTCTCTTTGGATGCAAATATATATATGGATTTTCAACCTGTCTCTTTTGAGTTTATTTTAGGCATATATATATTTGTTTCTGGGTGGAACTTGTTGAATTTTAAACATGTGACCGTTAAGTCTTTTGACTCTGATATCATATTAAATTATTATTGATTTCAAAAGTTTAAACCGATAGGAAGTAATATTTTTTATATTTATTTTTATTAAAGAAGTGAAAAGTAGAGCGCAAAAAAAAGCTTTTTCTTTGGTTCTCATCCCATGCATGCTCACACAATTAGATAACCAAAACCAGAAGAACCCGATTGAAGTAGAACATTATGACTCAAGAAATGCCAAAGATCAAAACGAAAGAGAATAACAGTACCACCCATAGACATGCATTAGTATTGCTCATGCTTCAAAACAACAAAACTCTTGAACCTGAAACAGAGTAGCACACTAATTACAATACAAAATTACTAACAGCCAAAACTTTGAAAGTGGTACAAGTTTTGTATATGATATTCGTGACCATATATCTTCTTCTTTTTGGGTAATATCGTGACCATATATCTTACTTCAACATATCTAATGAACAACTAATGGAAAATTCATAGGCATAATGTTATTTCGATTTTTCTTTGTTTTAGTAAAGATCTAAATATTAAACCTAATTATCATTACCAACTAAACTGTCATTAGAGGAGCCAAAGGTCAAGGACTTTGTTGTCTTTGGCAAAAATAAAAGGGATTCTTATCTATTGGACCTTGTGAAGTTATTTAACATGACATAAAATGTTTTTTTTTTTAATATTATTATTACTGATCAGCTGCTAAATAATGGATATATTGTCCTGTTTTTTTATGCATCAATGCAAAAACAATAAATATTTTTTTTATGTCAATATTTTAAATTTTACTATTTATCAATATTAATTATAATCATCGGTATTGAAAATATTTAAATTTATTTAATTTTTAATAATAAAATTTTAATAAAAAATAATTTTTTTAATAATAATTATATAAAATGACACATATCATTATTTTTTAATATTTTCTTTCTTATAATTATAACAAAAATCCTTGTCACAAACCATTGGAGTCCGTATGAATAGGATCAAAGTTTAGCAGGAAAATAAAATTTGAGATTCTTTAGGAAATTTGTTTTATATATTTTATTAAAAACAAATTTTGTCCTTAGTTTTAAAACAAAAATAATTTAGAGGCTTATAAATTCTATAATTTTCATTACTAACAGGGGAGTGAGGATTAGAATAATCCAGTTATCAAAAAAAGAGGATTGGAATAGTCCAATCCCTAAATTTAGACTATCGAATCAACCCATTGCGCATGTTAGCACTTTCCAGAGAAGTCCCCGAACTCTCCAGAAAACACTTTTGTAACGACTAACCGCCTCTTACCATCATCGATTTAAAACACAATTAAAGAGAAAACAAAAACAAAATAAATAAATAAATAAAATATTGAGAAAATGTTCTTCTTCTTTGCTGGAGGTCTAGAGCAACGAGTCCGGCAGGTGCTGAAATACGGTGCCGGAAGTTGCATTGTTTGCCGGTCGCCGGCCGATTTGGTGGAATACGAGAAGGTTCTGAAGGTGTTCTTCGTTCCGGTCTGGCGGTGGCCCGGGAAGGATCCAGCGATGTACTGCAACAATTGCAAACTCTTCTTCCCCGACTCCTACTCTCTGCCGCATCCCAACTCCGAAACGCTTCCGCCATCGGCGCTCTCCGAGTCTCTACGGTGCCGATTCTGTGATCGGGTCCTTGACCCGGAGTTCCGCTTCTGTCCTTTCTGTGGATCCGCCGTGTAAACTTTTTTCTTTTTTTCTCTCTATTTCTCTCAATGGCTGTTTGGATTTAGGGTCTCTTTAAGGTTTTAGCTTTGGGAATCAATTTGCTGTTTCACTAGAGAATTCTATTTTGTAAATATAATTTTTACATATATATATGTAAATGTGTGTGTGTGTCTATAATCTTGAATGGCCGTTTAGTTGCTGAGAAAAAGGCAGCACAACGAAAAAAGTGTTTGTACTCAATTTTCAACCTGAGAATGAAATTGTAGTTTGCTGACTTTTATTTTTATTCTTTTTAGTTTGATGGAAAGTAGGTAAATTTCCAACAACTTTTAGGGACCAAAGAAGTTGCTTGCTTGTTCCTTTTTCCACTCCATTTTTTCCACAGAAATTGCTTTACTAAATACCCAATTGACTAAAAGAATGTAACTCGACAAGTAAATGGACTTTATTTCTGCAAACTTCCTATTCGTCGCTGCAAGAATTTCCGTTTTAATCAGAAAAAAAAAAATTCAAAATATTCTATGATAGTATATAAGCAAGAATACTTTTCCACGATAGTTGCATAGAAAGGTGGCTCAGATTTGTTGATTTATTTCAGCTTCCAATTGGGTTTGTTTAATTTGTGGTCTTCGCAATGTCCAAGCAGTGACTTGGAAGAAACAATTCTATATCCCCCTGAGACTGAAATTTGCATTTCAATAATTTTAATTCCTAGCTCAAAAGATTGAGAAACTATGACAGTTTAGATTAGAAAAATGGGCAAAGTTGACACTATCATATATCAAATGAACATTTCATGCCTCAGGGCAAGATGCATCAAATAGTCAAGAGCATTCCAACTGCAAACCAATCTTCATTATAATTGTAAGAATGTCAAAAAAAAGGAGGAATCAAGAAGAGAAAAAAGAAAAAGAAAAAAAGGATTGAATTGGCACTGTACACGGAATCAAATAACTAGTGTACAGTTAGACTATAATTTTACAGGATTTCTATGTAGAGACAATTTGATTCTCTGCCTCAAATCAATTAACAGTTTCCGCCGAGTCACACTGGGTTTCATGTGGAAGGTGCCAAGGTATGCCAAACTGTAAGACATGGTCAGATTTTGAGTCGTCATCTTTATTTGCTAGTTTCAGCAAGAGGGTTTCAGCCATTCAAGCAAGTTGTTTCCCGGGGAGCGAAGTAAGAAGACAATCTATCCCTGAATCTGAATTTACAAGGATTTGCTGTAAGGTAGGTTCTTGGCCCCCTTTTCCACTGCATCTCTCCATAGTCTATACCTTACCCCTAACTTATCATATGATACTGGCCAATTCCAGACATTAGCTCCATTGTTCATTCGCTCTTGTTGGCCGACTACAAGCCTCAGATCCTCATTCAAAACCTGGTAATTAAACACATGATTTAGAAGAAATACAAAGAGAAGAATAGCTACAGCGAACAAGTTTTTCAGAACATGGATGAGTTTGTTTACCTGTTCCGCGAAATGCCTCCAGAGATAACGCATGAAAGGTATATGCTTCAGCACCGGAGCAAAATCCAATGACATTCTGTATAATAACCTTGTTTTCCCTCTTGATGAAGGTAAGCACACATGAAGTTGATGGAGGTGTGTTGCACACTGACTTGTACTCTGACCTTCAAGTTTCCCAGGCTTTGAGATCCCAATTGTTGAGAGAACCATACAAGGGGGTCGGAACTCCATGTCTATGGGATAAGGGTCCCAATATCCTTGGAGACCAGATGCAGGTGTCAAGAATTTCACCAAGCTGGGAATTCATAGAATATGCAAAATACATGAGTGTGATTAATATTATGCTTAATTATTGTTGCAATACAAAATGAAGAAAGCTTTTTTCCTAAGATTTGGCCATCAATTTCTTATGCTAATTGGATATAACGGTATTCATTTTCATCTATATGCCCAAAAGTTTTTTATTTCTCTTGTGCCTGCACAAGTAAAAGAAAGAGCTCGATACGACCACAAACAATTGGGCATCACACATTTAATATTAGCAAGAATAGAAACAAACCTCGGAACACTCCATCCCTTAGCAAAGGTGGACGTGTGAGTGAAAGGAGCATGTGCAAGATCCAAAAGGTTGTCCAAAAGTAGCCCATGTTCCACTGGAAGTTCCATGACAATCTGTGATATGCAAAAACATCTCATAAATGCAGGAGGGAACAAATTATTAAAGCATAAAATCTAAAGGGCGTATTCATAAAAAAAAAAAAAACAAAAACAAAATGATGTATACTATACCTCAGCATGGATTTGAAATCCTTCAGGAGGTTGTAGAGAAGGAAGGGTGGCAGATGGCGGGTCATTGCCAGGCCAAACCCAAATCACCCCTTCTTGCTCAAAACATGGCAGAGACTTTATCTTCACATTATGTAGTCGTGTTGATGGCATTTTCTCGCATTTACCATCTGTTGTGTACTCCCACCCTGATGCGTTACACGTTCAAAGGTTTGGCATATGTTAAAAATTTATACCAGTGTTTATTTGGTTCTAAGAAAACTTAATAATGGATATAAAGAAAAAAATAGTGCGTAGTTAACTAACCATGGTAGGGACATTGGATTCGTCCCTCATTTACTGAACCTAGATGGAGAGGGCATGCTCTATGTGCGCAGGTGTTCTGAACACAACCAGGTTTCCCATCTTTTCCACGAAAGAGAACCCACGGTTCCTCAAAACAATCAATGGGAACCTGAAATAAGAGAAGTTAATCATAAGAAGAAGTGCACGGAATAGAACCTATTCCCAAGGGAAAAACATTGGTACTTCTCCAGAAGGGAAACCATTTCAAAACCCCTCCCATCTTCCAAGAATGTAGAAAACAAAATGCTATATGTACTCAAAAGTATGTTACGTTATCGTAGTGTGTTTACTTATAGTGACACCAAAAGCATGTTACATTACGGTAGTGTGGTTACTTATATTGACACCATACATGCCTCTCCATAACTTTGATTTTGTTTTCCCTCCTAGTAAATGGAAGATATGGCACATTTGCGTTAACGCAAATGTTAATACTTCCCCTCCATTTCTCAATTGCACAGCCTAGTGCATGAAGTGATTAATTAACAAGGACTAGTGTGTACCATGGTATCATCCTTCAGGTCAGCAGAAAATGCAACAGGGTACCAAAAGTTCTTCAATCGAGGATGGTAAGGTTGAACGGGACCCGACACATTCAAGCTTTTCCTAGGCAACCTTCTTTTTACAGAATTCAGAGACTGTGTGGAAGAAGTGGTAGAAATGGAGGAAGGCGATGCTTGCTCAGTTTCCGTTGTGGTTTTGTCTTGTAACAGCCTATCATTCACCAATTCTTCCATGTAAGCTAGTTTATCTAATGCAGTGCCAACCCTTGCTTCAGAAATATGAACCTGTTGTTATTCATGGGGGAAACATTATGGTTAACAACTAGATTTTTATTATGAAAACAGAAAAAAAAAAAAAAAAAAAAATTTAATACGTTAAAGTCCNAAAAAAAAAAAAAAAGCCATTTTTAATACGTTAAAGTCCGAGATATTTATCTATAGCAGTAATATTGCAGACCTGTCTATGAGCCTGGGCTAGATCTTCTTGCAACTCTGCAAGCTCCTTTTTCATGGTGCCAATAGATTTGTAATCACGGGCCAAAGGATTCAAAACTTCCACAACCTACACCAATATCAATCAAAGTAAGAAGTACAGCAGTTAAGAACTTTAAAACTAAAGAAATATTGAAATTAAATTTTATAATAGCCTTTAAATCAACAACCATTTGTGCTTCAAAAACCTAGAACAGACATAAAATTCAACTTCAAATGTTGTTAGAACTTAGAATCAAACTCAAAAGTCATTAAAGCATCAGCCATTATTACAAGTGAATTCATCTTGTTTATGAACTTCACAAAGTCAGTTCACCTTTTCGTGAAGAAGCATGATTGTGAGCACATCTTGCCGAGCCCGCCAATCACAGTACTGAATGTCATATCTAGCCACTTCCAGTGCTTGATTTACGTCTAAAAACTTCCCTTTACACTGTGGGATTTTGGACCTTGGATCCTCCACATCAAAGAGAGTTCCCCAGACACTCTTCTTGTCCACCGCAGCTTCCTCTCCAAACAGAGCAAACACCCGAAATCCTCCTCTTACATCCTGAAACATAACTCCCATTTGTAATCTAAACTACAATATAGTACTTAAACTGGTTAATTTACATAGACATTTAAGTAATCCAGATACATATGCTGCAGACAAGAAAAAAGACTTCAAACCCTTTTGGAGATAGATTATAATGATCCAACCCAAGTTCTTTAAAAAAAAAAATTTGATATTTCTGCTAGAATTAGCAGAATCCTAGATATATTTATAGTTTAAAAAAAAATTATAACAAATCACGGAGCACTAGAATAAAAGCCTCCTGATAACAAACCAAAAAGCCAACCTAAACAATTTTTTTTTCCTATTTAGCATGTAAAGAAAACCTCTCCAAAACAATATATAAATGATCAAGAAGATTCTCACTAAAGCATTCACATGCCCAGTTAACCTTGTCAGGAAAAACAAATCATAGAAGCCTACGCTACATTTCAATATCAACCATCTTTGATACTGCTAGTCCTTTCAAATTTAGCAAAAACCCATGTAAAATTTTTAGTGCGCAAGAAAGAAAATGATGTTTTCCATACCTTTTTGGTGTTAATTTTAGAGGGTTTAAAGAGGGAAATAGGCAGAGAGAGAGCTGCTGCTGTGGCAATGGCGTTCATGGCGTTTGAAGCTGTCAAAGCAGACAGACAGAGAGGCCGTGGAGAGAGAAAAAACTAAAGCAATGTTAGCGACGGACATTTATTTTGAGGATTTTGTTGATAAGAGGTTGGTATCGAACGCGATCTCGGCTTGCCTCCCATGGAAAGCCACGTGGACAAGCGTGGACTCCTTTGATTCACACGTGGAGTGCTCTGCTTCCACATGCTGGAGAGAGTCTCTAACCTGAGTGGGACCCGTTATATCCTGCCAGCTCGGATTGTCAAGACATCTTTCTCTATCCCTTGTCTTTGTTTTTGGATTTTTGAAAAAACGAGCTTTGGGTTTTTGTCATCTAGAGTGGCCTTTTTTTTTTTTCTTTTCTTTATGATGAATAAATTCTAAAGGTGGCTTGCTAGTAGATCTGGCAAAATGTTACACGACACGATAACACGACACGAAACGATACGATAATTTGCGGATTTGGGTCTGCAATATCGGGTCGGGTTGATATCAGTGTCACACGATAAGAAAACGGGTTGGAACACGATAACACGATGGGTCACGATAAGACACGATAAGAAAAATATTAATTTAATTATAGTTAACTTTTTACATTACTTTTTTTTTTTAGTTTTAGAAAACTATAAAATTCATATTTTATTTCATTGAAAAATTACAATTTTTATATCTATTTATATATTAATATTTTGTTTTATATTCTATATTTTTTATTACTTATATTAGATGTACAATTTCTGTTTGATTTATAATATTTTGAATATTTTTAAATTTATAATTGAAATGCATATTTTGTTTTTCAGTTACGATAAATATTTAATATAGCTTTAATTCGTAATATTTTACATATTTTAAATTCACAATTATTATTTATGTTGAATTTTAGTATGTTAATATATATTTTTTTAAATGTTTAACATATTATTTGAATATGTATTTAGGTTTAATAGACATGAATTGATAATGATTTATCATTTGACAATATATATTAATTTAAATAAAAAAANACAATTTTGAATAAAATGTGAAAAAAAGAAGTCTACATAAAATATTATAAAAGATAAAAACAAATAGTTAATAAAATGTTCTTATTATTAAACTAATATCTTAAGCAATTTTTTAGTTGTTTACCCTGTTAATTTATTTTTTAATAGATTAAATTATTATTGTTTTGTTAATAATTATAGTTTTTAATTATATAGATAAGAATAACTTATTTATATAAATATTTAATTCTATATTTTTAATTCTGTATTTTTATTACATTTTTTATTATACATATACTATCCCATTTTATAAATTTGCTGTTTTTTCATTTTTTTTTCCCCAAATTTTACTGTGTTTTTTATTAAAATGAACAATTTATGTATGTAGTTATTATAAATATAGCTTTACTTTCCGTATTTTACTACTAAGCTATTAACTAGTAATTTTGCAATTATTTAACTTTATTGTCCAAAAACCCTTCACAAAAACGCAAGTTGGTGAATGAAATTGGTGCATAAGTATTTGTATTTTGTTAAAGAAAACTTAAGATAAAAATTAATATACAACAGTGGTATAAATGTGTTTATTTGAAGGAAATATTTAAGTGGAATGTCTTTGTTACATGCATATGTGAGCGTATATAGTGAGTTCTACATAAATGTGTGGTATATGTCTGTCAGTCTGTGTCCCCAATTATATATATATATATATATATTTTACTTTTTATTTTTTTATTAAAAAAAAATATTATTATAATAGAGTTATAGGCCCAAAAATTATATAGTATTTTTAATATAAGTGAAAATTTACACTGAAATCTATACCGCTGAAAATATTTTTTCTCCATGTTATAGCAAAATATCAAAACTCAAATATTAACTATATTGATAAGACCGAGCCCCCACTTAAATGAAATGCGATTAATAGAAGTAATACATAATGATGTACTGTAGTCGCAATGCTGTATTTAAGTTTTTCTAGAAAGAAAGAAAAGCCAAAGCCATAAGCAGACCAATCACCGTGGTTCATACTATCTTGCTCCCTAGAAAAAATGAACCATCCAGACTTCACAGTTAACAATTCCAGTCCCAATGACCTTTGCAATCAGTGAATGATAAATATGAGCCTCTCTAATCTTCTGCACTGCGTCTGAGAGAGAGAGAAAGTGGTCAGATCTAATGGTTCGAACCACTGCTCAAAATCAGGACAGGGCTGAGGCCTTCTTCTTGGCTACGCTGGTGCTGTGGTTCGTCTCGGTTTGGTTCGAAATTCTCTTCAATAGGCGCTACCAGCTGCTCTGTATCGTTGCCGGCTGTTGCTTTTACCAGTCTGCGAACTGGGTCATCCGCCATTTCGCTTCTCGTGACCCTCTCTTCGTCAACACCTCCGTTTCTCTCCTTCACTCCACCATAACTTCAGCTTCAGGTTCTATAACTTTGCTTCTCTTTCTATTTTGAAATTGAATTTTCTTCCTCGCCGTATTTAATTTGAATTATCATTTTGCTTTCGCCTTTGTTTCTTTATTTGAATTGGGTATTTGGTTGTTGTGTAACTTTCTGTTTTTGACATCCTTTCTTTGTTTATTCTTTTGGGTATTACTCCATTCAGTTTTTTTCATTCGAGTATCAACATTTAACATAATCCATATTGATCGATAATTATAGCTAACCATCATGCTTTGATTCTCGGTTTTCCTGTTCTTATATTTGTCCTATTGTTCGACTGAAACAAAACCGACAGTTCTTGGCTTTTTGAAAATCAGATGATGTGAAGCAATAGTTGTAGTATTTGTGATATGAAAACTTGGTCGAGGCTTGTGATAGAACGTGAATGGAAACATGGCTAATTGGAAGAGCTTATATGTGATTGAGAGACACACCGTTCCTTAACATAGGGTGTCTAATTGGAAGATGGAATTGTTTAATTTTTGTATGTGAGTTGAAAAATGAAAACTAAAAGCTGGGTTTTGTATAATTCTTTACCAGCATATACCTTGTTCTACTTTCCCAAGTTAGGAGTTGGCAGGTTTACTAAAGTGGGATTTTGAGCTAAGTACTGAAATTAAGGGTGCTATGCAGCTTCATTCTTCTCATTTGTAGGTTGAAGTTGATTTGCAATAAATTTACCTTAATTTTTGGTTAGATTGGCTTGTTAACATCATCTTGGAAAATGCCTATTTTTGTCAATGAATTTATAAGTTGCATTATTGTTACCATTTTTACTTTAGTCATTTCCAGAAGTTTCTGAGCTTTAGCATTTTTTTGGTCTTATTTAACAGGGGCAGTTTAAAAATGCCATATTAGTGGCTCTGTTTTACTCCTTTAGTGGTATAAATTGGTTAGGCACTTTGATAGCAGTGGCTTCAGTGTTTATGTTAATTTGGAGCACTTCTAGAATCAGATGCTTAAGTATGGCTGCATTTTTTATTTTTCTCCTCCAATGTTGCATTAGCTAAAGCAATTTCAAACTTTTTTTTATCTTTGCAGTGGTTCTTATTTTGTTTAATCAGTGGTTAAGAAACGGTTCAAATGGGATGTTTGAACACTCACAGTTGTTTGGGGGTACTTGGCCCTGGGCATACCCAGCTCTGTGCTTCTCATGCGGTTACTTTGCATATGACCAATGGGATATGTTGCAGTATCGATTATACAGTGGTTGGATCCCATCGATCCTGTTACATCATCTGATACTCCTCATTTGCTTTACGCTTGCATTGTATCGAAATGTCACCGTCAACTATCTTATTCTCACACTCATTTGTGAGGTATGTATACTTTATCTTTTGTAAATTCTTTTTCATCCCTTCAATTTTGTATTTTTTATTCGCCTGTTGCATTTTCTCATGCATTTTCAGTACCTTTGTGTTCCTTTACTATTTGGGGAAAATTCATTTTACTATTCAAAGAAGGAAGACTAAGCTTTTAAAACCCAGGCAGTGCCATATAGATTACCTTTAGATGTGAGAATTAGAGAGATTAAACGTTAAGGTTGAAGATGAAATCTCAGCTGATCAATGAAATGTTTCCTTAAGTAAAAAATAACAAACGAAAACAAGAACTTTTAATACACATGTTAGAGATTCAAATTAAAAAATGAATATCAATTTTTTGATAAAATTTGTAGAGTTTTGAATATTCAAGTATCCATAAAACTAATGTGAATATTTTACTTTAATGACTCAGCTGCATTCTATCTTTCTGCATGTGAGGAAAGTGCGTCGGATGGCCGGTGTTCGTGATGCTAAGAGCATGATTGTGAAGTTGGAATGGGTTCTTAACTGGGTAACCTTCATTTTAGCAAGGTTTGCATCTCATGTTCTCATCACTGCCAAACTCATCCTTGATGCTCCAAAATTCGGAAAGGGTGTGGAGCTGCCATTGGCCCTGTTTGGAATGGCTGGGATGAACTTGCTTAATGCTTTTCTGGGTATCGATCTCTTCCATGCTTTCAGGAGAGAAAAAAACCCTCAGCAGCGTGATCTTCATCGTGAATGACATACTTGAGTTGCATAACAATTTATTTAAATTTGTCATTTGTTTCAATGATCGGTTCAAAAGTTGTTAGAAAGAAAATCATTTAAGATAGAAACTTACCTTGTATAAAAGATGCAATAGTAAATGAAAACATGGCTTTGTTGCGATTAGTTTGAAGTTACCAATCGGTAAATAGTTGACAAACTACAAAAATTTACATATTGCCCAGAAGAAGAAAATCTTGTTATTTTGTTTTTGATGTGGAAATGCCATATATTTTTATTTTTTATATTTTGTAAGAGGAAGGTTATAACTTTCGCCTTACTACTACCTGTGGAAGGACCAGTGGACAATCAGCACTTGGTTACTGACGCTTCAGAGTTTCTCAGTTCCTGTCTAAAGATTCTTATTTATTTATTTTTCACAAAATTTATATGTTCTTTGAGCCAATTTGTGATTCTGTGAAGGGGTTTCTATTGTCTTGGTCAGTTTAGTAAAACTGAGAGTGATAAAACAGGTTCATTTACGTTTATAGGGGCTCTATTATAAGGTATTAAAAAATTTGACATTCTGGAAGTTCGTGATTGTGATCCAATACCCAAAAAAAAAAAAAAAAGATCCTTATACTTGAGATTTTGGTGTGCAAATAAACAAAAGGTCCCACCGGGATTCGAACCCAGGTCGCTGGATTCAAAGTCCAGAGTGCTAACCACTACACCATGGAACCTTGCTGTACGTCAAATTTTGTTTACCAATTTTCAAATATAATTTTTTAGAATCCAGCCGCTTCTAGTATATTACATAAATAAATAGGAGAAAATGTAAAGGCATAAAACGGCTTTTTAATAGTGTACGACCATCATAGCAGTACAGCACTGGATGGATATTGGTGGTTTTCAGGAGTCCGTACATAGTGAAATGTAAATATGATGTCTAGCTTGAGTACAAAAGTTTGCTTAAAAACAAAATCTCTCTTGCATAGCAAATTCAGAATAACTGGGTGGACCCAACTTTGCAAGTGTACTTAATATAAATTACTGGTTTGAGTAATTGAACCATCAGGGGTGGTGGCGCAGTTGGCTAGCGCGTAGGTCTCATAGCTTAATGTGAAATCCTGAGGTCGAGAGTTCGAGCCTCTCTCACCCCATATTTTTTTTTCTTGGATCATATCCCTCGCTGTGAAATTCTGAAACACAACAATCTGTCACGTGTGAATACAACAAAACCAAAAGAAAAAATATTGATGTCTCTATTGTTTTTCTCAAAGATGACATTTAGTCCCGAATAGAGCTAATCCACAAAGAAAGCACATGAAAAATGATGAACCACCAGCATAATCATATCCCCTCATTGTAAAATTTTGAAACACAAAAATCTGTTATTTTTATACTGTGAAAAAAAAACAACAATCTGTCATTTTTAAACGTGTGAATACAACAAAACCAAAAGAAAAAATATTGATGTCTCTATTGTTTTTCTCAAAGATGACATTTAGTCCCGAATAGAGCTAATCCACAAAGAAAGCACATGAAGTTGATGAACCACCAGCATAATCATATCCCCTCATTGTAAAATTTTGAAACACAAAAATCTGTTATTTTTATACTGTGAAAAAATAATAATAATAAAAGAGGAAGATTGAAATTTTGTTGATGTCTAGATTGTGTTTCTTAAAGATGACATTTTGTTCAGAATGGGGCTAATCCACAAACAAAGCACGTGATGAACCAGCATCTGAACGTTAAGAAACATTTCTGAGCTCCTCAAGAAAACATAACACAAGCTTTTGGAAAAAAAAAGGTTAAGCAGATAACAGAAATCTTGAAATTTAAGAATTTCGTTGATCACTATTAGTTTAAACATAATAAATGTGCCAATTAAACAACATTAATCAGCAACATGTACAAAAATCAAACTATCTCTGTTTTACATTCTGATATTTAAACCTAACCCTGACTAAATTTCTAGCCGTATCCCACTTTTAGTTCGAGAAAAGAATTTTGCAAAACCATTCCGGTTCTTCTCAGAGCAGACATGAGTTGAGATCACTGCAGATGAAGTTGACAAAGATGAAGATGGTGTTGAATTCCCATCATTTTTATTTAGTGTGGGAACAGAACTCTCCTCAGGTGGTTTTGACAAACTAGAATCTCTTTTTGGTGAAAATGTCCCATTAGAGTGTAACCTCCACTCTTCTCCACTTCTAGTGGGCAATGATGTACCAGCAGAGAACTCTGGCACATTTGCAGAGTCAATCAGGAAATCTTCTAGTGTTGCTAAGGACTTGAGTTGATTACCAAGAGATGCTATTGTCTTTTGGCACTCTGCAAGTTTTCCAGCAGCTACAGCCAAGTCTTCCTGCCATGTAAAAATTCCATCAACCATTAAGAATATTATCTCGGTTTTACATCATTTTTGCAATTGGAAGAATAATTGAGACTATGGAATATTACACATAGTTGGAAATGGTATAAATGAATAAGTGACCAACCTGTTTTATCTTCATTTCACCATTCAAGCATGCAGTCTGCCGGAGTTTAACATCCTCTTTTTCTCTTGATAGCTTGTCCTCTAAGTCTCGACACTTGACAGCAATTTCAGCTGACAAAGTCTTCTCCCTTTGGACCTCTTCTTCTAAAAGGTCCATCTTTGCAGACATTATCCGAGCTTCTGCTTCCATGCTGATGAGCTGAGACTCCATAATCTGTCTTGATTCTTTTGCGATATTTAGCTTGCTTTGCAGCTCTTTCAGCTTCTTCTCTGCTTCTGTTTGCTGAATATGTGATGCCTCAATGCATTCCTGACTCTTGGTTAAAGCAATCTTTAGTTCAGCTTTCTCTGTTTCCAACTTTTCTATTTTCTCTTCCAATTCAGCTGTCTCATAAATCATAGCTGTGAGTTCAGCTTTCTCTGTTTCCAACATTACTAATTTTTCTTTCAATCCAGCTGTCTGATGAATAATAGCTACAAGTTCAGCTTTCTCTGTTTCTGACTTTTCTAATTTCTCTTCCACTTCAGCTGTCCGATGAATCATAGCTACGAGCTCAGCTTTCTCTGTTTCCAACTTTTCTAATTTCTCTTCCAATTCAGTTGTCCGATGCATCATAGCTGTGAGTTCAGATTTCTCTGTTTCCAACATGACTAATTTTTCTTTCAATTCAGCTGTCTGATGAATCACAGCTGCAAGCTCAGCTTTCTCTGTTTCCGACTTTTCTAATTTCTTTTCAAATTCAGCTGTCCTATTAACCATAGCTGCAAGCTCAGCTTTCTCCATTTCCAACTTTTCTAATTTCTCTTCCAATTCAGCTGTCCGGTTAACCATAGCTACAAGCTCAGCTTTCTCTGTTTCCAACTTTTCTAATTTCTCTTCCAACTCAGCTGTCCGGTTAACCATAGCTGCAAACTCAGCTTTCTCTGTTTTCAACTTTTTTAATTTCTCTTCCAATTCCGTTGTCCGATGAATCACAGCTATGAATTCAGCTTTTTCTGTTTCTGACTTTTCTAATTTCTCTTCCAGTTCAGCTGTCCATTGAATCGTAGTTGAAAGCTCAGCTTCTGACTTTTCTAATTTCTCTTCCAATTCAGTTGTCCGATGAACCATAGCTATGAGTTCAACTTTTTCCATTTTTAACTTTTCTAATTTCACTTCCAATTCAGCTGACCGATGAATCATAGCTGCAAGTTCCTTTTTTAGGGACCTTTCTTCATCTTTGCGTTGATTACCAACAACTTTAGATTCCAGGCAACTGCTTCCACTCTCAGTTTGTTGTGATGCAGCAAGTCGCTCCATCTCAAGAAAATCATCCATCAGATTAATTTCAATAGGAGATGGGTGATTTCTATTAACAGCCTTTTCATTCTTAAATTGATCAAGCTCAGCAATTAGAGCTGATGCCCATGAATCTGAAAAATTCTTTTCACATTTGTTTGATTCAGAGCTTGAAATCTTATGTGAATTAATGTCGGCATTTAGCTGTTCCCCACTGTCTGAATGACTATCCAAGTAAGACTCTGCATAAGTAGAGGAAGCAGCAGTTGATTTATGGTCATTGCCCAAGGATGGTTTACAAGTCATTGCTTTTAGCCTTCGACACTCAGCCTCAAGCTTAGCAAACTTCTTAATACTCTCTAAATGTTGTTTGCTGGCTGCTTCAGCTGCTTGAGTACTCAAGTCCCTCTCAATTGTCCTTACTTCTAACTCCTCTGCTTGATATTGAATATCAAGTTTAAGAGCTAAGTTTTCTTTTTCCAGATATTCAAGCTTCAGTAAAAGATCTGGATCAACACTAGGAGACAACTCAGTTTTATTCGCTTCTACTTGGTTTTGGAGTTGAAGTATCTGACTCTCTAGTTTGGATTTGGTGGATTCTAAGTCGCTGGTTTTCTTTAGCACAGCTTCATAGACTTTTTGCTCTTGCTCCTCTCTTGCTTGTCTCAGCTGCCTAACGCATTCCTTTAAGGCCCCATCAAGATGGCTCACACGATCTTCCAGTGCTGAGTTTTGCTGAACTGAAGCCTCTAGTTGTTGCTTCAAAATGCCCACTGCATTTTCAGCTTGTTCCCACCCTAAAATGATTATTGAAATTTAATATATATATATATATATATATATATATATATATATATAATGACATATAAATGTCTCTTAAATCCTGACCTTTGAATATATCACTTGGGCAGAAAAAATGATAAACCCGGCCCAAATGTAAGAAACCAAAGGTCAGGATTTAAGACTTTAATGTAAAACAATCAGGTCAGAGTGTATTTGTATATGTATTTTGTTAAACTATAAAAGAGGGAAAAAAAAAAAAAAAATTGATGCAGGAGTTGAGCCTAAAGAGCCGCAGGTCATTGACTGATAATAAAATGGAACTACAGAAGAAGCATACAAAATCAAATCTATTGGACCATTACCTGCAACAGCTTCTTCAGCAACTTTTGAGTGTTGCTTCACCAAGTCGTCCTTTGCGCTAACATTTACAAGAGCCGCAGACAATCTATCTGTCAGACTCTTCATACTATCACTAATAATTTCCTTTCTTGATGAACTCTCGTCGTGTTCATTACCAGCTACAGATATTGATGAAACTTCAGGTGATTGAGAATTATGATCAGGAGATCCCTTAAGTGCCTCCTGCTTCAATGATATGACAATGAATAATACCAATGTTAAATTTGCACAAAGAAACTACTATCTAATAATAATTTTGATTTCACTGAATAAGTGATCGAGTTGGAAAATCAATGCTCATCAATTCAAATTTTAGATAAAGAGAGAAGAAACCTTTTTTTCGTTTTGAATGCTAAGAATAGAAATAAAACATTGTTCAATCATAAATATAATGATTTCAATTAGCAAATATGCATGAGGGTGTCTGCTTTTTCAATCAATTACTCTTGATCCATGCTGCACTGATGAGGTGATGGATTTGGCTCACCCATAAAAGGTTGAAAATGAATCATAAAAAAGTCAATCGCTTTACACAGTTAAGACTTTTTTCACTTCCTAGATCTTTCCTAAGCGTAGAGAAAGAGAATTGGCTTACAACAAAGTTTTTTGAATTCTTTTAGAGAACTGGCATTGCCATGGGGTATTTATGCATTTAAGTTTTCCAACTCGTTACTCTCTCTGTTAAAAGAAACTTTGCTAGACAAGTCACAGGCTCCAAAAAACCCAAGTAAATATGAGCTCAATTCCTCTAATTCTTTAATTACAATATCTTACAAATAGATGAGTAAGACAGGCTGGGTTGACTACTGGATATATGCAAACATTACCATGGTATAGCTACCTTTTTTTTTTCTTTGTCTTGTTATAGATTCTTGTAATAATTCAACAAGGTGAACTTTTTTTATTTTTTTATTTTTTATTTTTTTATAAATTAACACAATGTAACAAAATAGCAGGACTTATCCCTTATGCCAAAATAAACTACCCCATCAGTTATAATGCCTCAAACATTTTCTATTTGAGCTTAGTTTTATGAATCCTCTACCTGATGTTATGATTATTTCTAGAAACCCTCTTGCATAACTAGCACAAGTAGTGAAATCCTCCATTAGGAGGACAACTTTGTTCATCTATCAACCCATATAAACCTAACTATCTTCGTGGCTTTGCTTAGGCTTCCTATAACTGCACTTCACTAGATTACCTCTGCTCCATTTACACCTTTTCTTACCAGTAGAAGAATTAAAACTTAAAATGTTTACATACTTTCATAGAAACAACAACAAAAGATTTGACATCATTCCTCTAGAAGCAATTGAGAAGGAATGCCAGAAGGATAAACCCCTCCAACAGTATCCATCTAAAAAAATTGTGTAGAGCCATTAAGTAAGATTTCCTCATATTTAGCTTGTCTATTCTCAACCTCGCAGTCCATGATGAAACCAAACTGAATATTGCAATATTAGCTGCAATATACAGTGAACAAAATTCTTATACAGGTGGAACTTAAAAGTAGAACTAGAGTTCAATAATGACCACATTACTGAAGGCGTTGGTATGACATTCAACCACTTTGGAAAGAAAGACATAACCAAGAAGATTAAGGGAAAAAAATTATTAAGAACTATATAATCCATTCTAGAAGTCTGACAAGATAAAAGAACCACCAAAAGGTTGTTTTATCAAACAGAAAACACAATTTCAATTGTTCATATTCCTAAGCTCACAATTTTATTGTTGGAGAACTACAGTGTCAAACAGAAGTGTCAAATCTGATCTGATATACTTTGATATGCCTCATTTATGTTGTAGGAAATTTTTACAGAAAATCAAACTAAAAGAAGGTAAACAAGCAATAGAGATATGAGTAAGTCCGGGTTACTTACTCCATATCTATTGTAACATTAAAACACGCACCGCTCTTGAAACGAAAGAAACAGAGAAATGAATTTCAAATGAGAAGCTCAAACCACTTTTAAAAAATCAGGACAATTTATCAGAAAATTAGTAACTTTATGCTAAATATTTTGCATCAGCAAGGCTAAATCCCAAAAATTTCAGCAGAAACTGAAAGCTTCCAAAAGAGGTCAATTTACCGAGAAGCAACTAACAAAAGAAAAAGAAAGAAAGAAATCGAGTAGGAGGAGGAACAAAGCTTCACATGTTTTCTTATCCTGTTTTTGTTAATTAGTTAATTACTAAGTAAATAAACATCCAACTTTGCAAAAGCCGAAATTAACTGAAATTTAAGGGTTCAAGCAGCACCTGATCATCAGAGTACCTCTCAGAATGTGAAGATATTGAACCTGAACTTTCAGTTTCACCGGGGCTCTTCTCAGAAGACTTCCGCTTCCACAGCCACTTACGTTTTTCCATCTCAAGGTCCAAGGTTTAACCAACTAGCACATAACCAAATTTTTATCTGCAAAGACATTTTACACTATCGCTCAACTGGTCCCCAATAAACCACTACAGATTTTTTTCTAAAAATGAAGGGAAACAAAGAAGAAAGCGTAAAAAAGAATATCCAAATGCAAAATCTATACTTCTTTTCGTTGGATAGCGGAAACAACAACCAATATAGGCAAGCATTTCAAAAGCAGAAAAACACATCCTTTCCAAAAATATCAAACATTCAAGCAATACGATGACTTTACTTATCATTCTCCTTTTCTCAGCTTTGCTTCAAATTTACCCCTAAACCTTCCTACCCCAATAACAAACATACGACACTGCATAAACTAAAACATATTTTTGCGCACCTCAAGAACACAAAAAGCAATCCAAGCATTACATTGTCAAAGCAATGAATGGTTTCTGAAGCACCTTAAGCTGCGAAATTCCACTTACAGAATCACGTAAAGAAAGCTGAAAGCTACCCATCTTATAGATTGATTAATTTTTGCAAAATATTCACTTTCAGATGAATGGCTCACAGGGAATGAAACAGTGGCTGTCAGTACACAGCATGAAGCAGAGGATTGAAAATTCTGGAAAACCCAATTCAAAAAATCCCAAATGGGAGGAACCCATCAACTCTAAAACGCACAGCAACCCTCCTCCAAGGTATTCCAAAATAAAAATCAAAAAATCAAAAAAAAAAAACCAAGCATAGTAAAATAATGGAAGCTGAATATGATTGGAGTAAAAAAGTATTGTTAGGAAGAAGACCCAGATCAAATACCTTAGACTGAAGACCAGAACAACCAAGGGTTGGATGGGTTTCTCTGGGAAGCATTAATAAATGAAATAGAAGTTGGGTTTCAGACTTGTTATTTAAGATATCTGAACATAATAATGAGCAGAACAATATAATAACTCTGCACAAATCTGTTGACAGTCAGCTGGTACGCAGATAACTACTAGCAAAGAAGCAGATAATGTGGGTTCTATTTCTTGTTTTTTACTTTAACTTTACAATTGTTTTAAAAAAAAAAATCATATATAAAAAAAGAAAGAGGTGGAGCATGTGCTTGTAGACTTCAAGTTGTGAAGTTCAAGATTGAGACCTCAAAAATCATTTTTTTCAGCTTTTCTTTTTTATTCAGAAAAACACAAACTTTATAGTTCACTCAATTTTCTCTACCTTTCTTTTATGTTTTAGATTTTGAAAAATTTCAGCTTCCCCTTATTCCCGCCCATCGATAGGGATTTAGCGGCACCAGCAATCACTATTCAATGAATATTAAAACACGACCACCACTAGTTTCTAAAAATTTCTTCCTCTGTTTCACTGAAAGTCAATATTTTCAATTTTCAATAATAACAGAGAGAGAAGCTCTCTCTCTCTCTCTCTCTCTCTCTCTCTCTCTCTCTCAGTGGGTCCTCTTCGGCTCAGCTTTTCGATGTTGTTGTTTATGTCTTAGCATAGTGTGATGGAATCTTACAAAACGCGCACTTACAGTACACTTTCTCTCTTCGATGTCGGATCTCATCTCAGGCCTTTTATCAAACATCTTACGGTCCTCACAGCATGAAGCGAAAACCAAAAAAAACAAATTTTATATGTAAAAAGAAATTTTCAAAATTTCAAATAATTGTAAATATTTGTTAACAATATGCAAAATCCTATGTTTCTAATTTGAAAACGGTCATTAATAAAATAAAATAAACTCATGAAAAAAAAGGTTTATAATTATTAACATAAAGAGAAAGTTTTATTATCATGAAAACCTTTATGCATGTGCAATTAATTCTTTATATAATAAATGTATAAGAAGGAAATTCCAACATCATTTTTCTGTCACGCGGAGGACAGAATCCACGGTTGGGAAGTTTTTTGTAGAAGAAAAAAAAAAATTGCTTTTATTTGAGTGGGACAACAATAAATATACAAAAAAAATTTCATGAATTTTTGTGTTTTTTTTTTTGTGTGGATATTTTATTTGTTTCAATTTACAATGTGCTTATAGAATTAATGGGTTTTTTTCAAAAAAAAAACAATTAAAAATGACTTTTCTTTTATCTCATGTATTACTTAGCTCCAATCTCTTGTATCTTTTTCATGGTTAAAAAAACCAAAAACAATAAAGAAATTGTATCATGGGACAGGTTTTTTTTTTTTTTCTTCAATGTTCATGGTTTTAATTTCTTTTCAATATAATGATGATGCCCTTTACTAAATTTTATTTTATATAAATTTGAGTTGCTGTAAAGACAAAAGATGATGATAGAGATTGAAATCACAAAATAAAATAAATAAATAAATAAAAAGTATTGTTAAAGGTAGATTTGATAAATTTTAATAAGATATGGACACTTATATATTTTTATGGATTCGAGTTTATTTAAAATTGATTGGATTAATAACGGATTGACTTATTATAAACATGTTATTTTGATGGATCTCAACGGATTGACTCGGAAAAATTCATAAAACTTATTATAAATCAATTAATATGTAATGACAATTTAATAATTTAACTAAACAAAAATAAAAACATAAATATTTATATTTGTTTGTGCTTTATCTTTTAGTATGAACTATAAAATATAAATCAAATATATATTTTTTTTTAATAATTTTGAAAATAAATTTAACTTATTAATGGGTTACATGATAATTTCATGAACGGATTTGGATTTACACATTTCAACATAAAAAATTTAACGAATCAGATTTAAATGAGCAAATTTTGATATGAATACCACACGACACGTTAACAGATCTATTTATAGGGAGATTATATTATTTTGTAATTATTATTTTTATGATTTGATATTTTTGTAAAGGATATTCACAATCACAAAAGAAGAAGAGCATACACTGTTTCTTTCATGCTGTAAAAACGAAGACAAGAGAATTTCCCCAAAAAGAAAAAAACAAAGACAGAGAGTCTAGTATACCCAAAACAAAAACAAAAAAATTACCAAAAGATTTTCCCTCCTAATAAGTTCAAATATTATGGAGTTTAATAGATTTTTTATTTCCTAGGTTGAAGCAAAAAGTAGGAATTAAGCAAAGGACTAGATAAATTGAGGCCTGGGAAATTAACTACACAGGTGAAATGGGCGAGAAAATTCCTATTTTTATGACCCTAATAAAAAGTTTAATCTCTCTAGATTAGGTGTATTTCCCAGTTGGAGAAAATGCATATAGTATTAGAAAAATGGAAATAGAAGTAGCAGTTTTCGTCCTCCTTGTTTTTTTTGGTGGGGAATAAGCAGTTTTTGTCCTAGTTGTAATTACCTCTTGTCACCTGTTATTCAAATAATGATATGCCAGACTGACACTATGGACCCTCAGCTCTGTAGGATTACCTTTTTATTTTTATTTTTTATTTTGTTCAACTTTGCTGTAAGTTCAAAAATCACATCATTCTTCAATGGTGGTCCATGTTACCCTTGTGAGGTTTTTTGTTTTTTTTTGGGTGTATTGTTACCCTTGTGAGTTGTGACCTCTATCATATGTTTTGAAAGACATTGGCATCTAGATGCACATTCAAAGTCTCGCCATTTTTAATTTTTACTTTATAGTTTTTTTGTAAAAAACAATCAAAGTGTCACCTGATTTTGAGAATTTAAATATTATAAAGATAATTTCTACTTAGGCATTATTACCATAGACATCATTTGTTTATTTTTGGATCACAATCCACCGTTATTTCAATTTAATTATCTTATAAGTTATATAGCTTTATTCGAGTTTTAACTATGATATCAATAGTTGAGGTTTAAAGTTTCATCTTCGAATATTAATCTATTAGTTCAAATCTATTTTACAATCAACTGACAAGATTTAAAAGGCAATTATTAAAGAAAATGATAATGATTCAATTTAGAGTGAAAAACAAAATCTCACTGATAAAGGTGAAATCTAGAGATAAAAATTAAGATAGATTACCAACATAATTCATTTCATAATCTTTCCCTATTATAGTCTATTTATACTAATCTAACAAAATAACCAACTAGAAAAATTCAACCACATAAACATAAAATCCACTAACTTACCTATCCACTAAAAGGTAACCGAACAACTATGATATAACTGACTTACTATTATAAAACTTAATAACAAACTTAAACAATAAGGAATAACAAGCAAAAAGATGTTTATGGCATAGTGGATATGTGAGAGTGTGTTATCTAAGGCAAACCAATAATTGAATGTAAGTTATTCATCAAAATAATAATAATAATAATAATAATAATAATAATAATTGAATGTAGGTTTTGGTATTTTTGGCTATGATGAATCTAGTTTGCTAATGAGGGCTTGAGGACCATACTTCTCAAAGCTACACTTTTAGCTAATATTTTTTAGCCTACAATTATTCAATTGGGGTTGTTATGACTTATATGAGACGGTGAGAAGCTAGGACTAATTCACCGAAATGAAAGGCTAAGTGTCCTACAGGTCTTTGTGTGAAAACGACGGCATTGTGAATGGTGTTTTTAGACACTACCCTAAAAAATATCCAAGGCCAATAGAAAGGTAAATGGCTGGTCATATATGTTTGAATTAACTAATAGAGAAGTTTGTTGTCAAACAAGTGGTCCATGCTGCCGGATTTTAGACTTCTAGTGATTTTTCGAGATACATATATTTGAAAGATTTTTCTCATATCAGAGATTTCGAATCAAATTCGTACGGAAAACGTCATTAAAATTTAGTGATAAATCTCATATAATTGTATACCATAAATCATGTATGAGAGAATAAATATACGTTTAAATTAATTAAGAATATACATTATTTTAGAAATAATATGACATTTATTATTGAATGTTGTCCCTTGTAATTATGCTTTGTATCATCTGCGATTATTTAACAAGAAAAGAGTACCTATTATGGCTCGTGACAATGCCAGACTTTCCTACATATTAAGACACTACAACAAGAAAAAAGGTCTTCAGCGGCCATTCAATTGGTCACTAAAAACCTGAGCTTCAATCTTTAAAGATTTTTAGCAACTAAATCTCACTGGTCACAGCATAGTTGATGAAAGCTGGTATGAAAAGGTAAGTTAGCGACTAAAACCTCTTGGTTGCTAATTCCTAGAGGCTTCAGCGACCAAAGTTCCAGAAACCAATTTTGGTATAAAAATCATGACTTATAGTCACTGGTACCTTGACAAATTGTTAAAATACGACCATTATATATTTTCAGCCACCGACTAGCGACCAATTGTTGGTTGTTGAATAGATTTAGTACCGACTAAATTCGTTGGTAAGTAATTAATAGACGCTCTGACCATGTTTGGTAGCTGTTACAATAAATCAGCAACCAATTGTTACTAACTAAACTATTTTTAGAACTTAATAACATACTTAGCTACAAGTCTTTGGTCTCAAAAATCATATTTCAACAAGCAATTTTTGGTAGCTGGTGTATTTTTCAAAAAATTAAAACTTTTTTAGCAACCATTGGTTTGGTCCTGGATAAAATATTTTAGAGAGCAAAATGTAGTGGTAGTAGGAAATTTCTTAGAAAATACAAATTTAGCTACCATTTGCGGTCTCTAAAAGTTAATTATTACATTGTTTTTAGTGATCAATATTGTTTTCTATTAGATCGCAATAATTAATTATTACATCACTAAAATATCACAACTCAAACCTAAAATGACAATCATGAATGGAATTAACAAAAAAAGAATAATATTTTATTAACACCAATATCTCGTACATTAAGATTAAATAAACATCATCTATACTAAACAAGTTGTACCAAAAAATTAATGTATATTTAAGAAAGTAAAAAATATGATGGTTGGCTATAACATATGTGTTATCTCCATCTTTCCATAGTTCATCTTCATCATCTCCAAAGATACTATATCATCATCAACAAAGATCCTATTTAACTAAAAAAAGGCAAAATTTAATAGCAATCCAATTTGACGAGTTTCAAAGAGAATATATAAGAAAGATTAAAAGGGTTTACCGTATGTGTTGCAATACTCGAAAATCTAACAGGCAATCCTGAGCTTTTTATTATTAAATGCCAAAGTTCAAGCACATTACAATATGAATTTCAATCCGAAATAAAGCAAAATGGATAAATAAGAACCAAAGTGATAGTTGTAAGATATTATCTTCGGCTTACAGAGTTAACTAGAAAAAATAAGATTACGAATGACTTACAAGTTACATCAAAACTTAGATTGGAGACATTAGGACTATGCACTTGTCATTGTCCCACTTATACTATGGTGTAAACCTCCACGAAAGGCAGCCATGCAATCATATTAGCCATATAGTTGAATAAAATTGAAAATATACCTGCATAATAATTCAGTAGTATGCAATTTCATTGCTGCTACATATACCTGCATTTTAGGACGAGCCAGTAAGCAATATAACAGTAACAATATTGAGATCTAAATGGAAAGGAAACAAAAACTAACTTGTAGATGCAGAATTATGTCAGCCAGTGACTAATTTGTAAATTAAAAACGAATTTTATAACAAAAAAGAAAATATTTTAGAACATATATTAGCAACATATATCTTTAAAAGCTTGAAGAAAATATATAAGGGCGAGGAAACAAACAACATAATTGCAAGAACACAAAGGACATTGATGGTATCTGCAAAGAACTGATAGTCACATCAAAGCCACACAGTATGTCGATATGGTCCATGCATTACCTAATTGAATATTAATATAATCATTAAATGAGGTAGCCCTACTGTAAAGCCAGAAAATCAAATGTGCAAGAGATCAACCTTTCTCTTGGTAGGGTTCTTGACAACTTCCTAAGATATGGAAAGTGTGAATTTAGGGCATCTACTATAAAATCTTCAGTTCTAGTAGAAATTTGGAACAAGCAAGTCAATCCTTGAAATGAACGATAATGGTTATGTTCCAAATCATCCCAGACAAAGGAATAATAGAAATCAACATGCTAAACCGCCAGGTAATAAAGCAGAGAACCAGTAAAATGAGCCAAGTAACAAACTGAATTCTATTAGTTTTGTCACACTTTTTACAGTTTACCATCGCTTATATTAATTATGTCATCAACATCTTCATAATCCATTTGAATAAAAATAAAGCATAATCATATATCAGCTGCAGCTAAAGGTGGTAGTTGTGGTGGTGGTGGCTGATGTGACAAACTTATAGCAGGATGCTAAAAAAAAATTAAAAGACCAGTCTGCCCTAATGGCTGGCCCATAGCCATCACCATCCAATTTGTAGGTACAGATGTAAAACAAAGTACAACCTGCTTATCTAATTATACTGGGGGTCAACTTTCATAATCAACTCGGCAGCCCACAAACACTTTAAACTTTTTAGAAATACTTAAAAAATATAGGAACAAGCAAAATCTTCTAACCAATAACATAGACATCTTCGATGGCTCATCAAATCCTCATGTATTTATCCCAAGGAAAACCATAAAATAGAATATTGTCTCTTTAATTATCTCCATGTTTCAAGAACGAGAACAATCACTAAACTTACCACTCAAAAACGAAAAATTGCTGAAGAGAAAGAGAGAGAACGAAATCTGATAATTATAAATATAGACAAATATTACATTGTTTACAATAAAGCTTCTTCTTAGATAGCCACCAAAGCAAGCATACAATTTCTACACAAAAAACAATTAGCATAAATAATAAAAGTAAACAAAAGAACAAAACTTACATTGTTTACCGTCTAAAAGCACAGTAGCTTAAACCATGAAACAATCTGATTCGAAACCAGTGACTGCACAGAACACTCCACAAATACATATTCACCTGGAAAAAGCTCAAGAACAATAAACAAACAAAAATAAATAAATAAATAACCTAAAAAATTGAGATTCGAAACAAACACGCCAACATTTCGTTCCTCCAAGTAAGATTTTAAGCAGAAGTCCGAAACTACCTCTTCTCTGTTAGCCACTGCGCAAAATCACTGAACTGATTGAAAATCAATTTCAGGAAAAACAAAAGAAATCATATAACTTCGAAACTTTTCTCTTGTTTTTTATGCATTTTCTTTCTCAGCAATTCTTTCTTCTTCATTTTACAAAACCCTGACTATTAGCAAATCCCATCCATAAATCTCCGAACTTACAATTATTTCATTCAGACAACCCATTCAGCAAGTAGATAGAAACAGGGTTTTCAGACCAAATCCACCATTATTTGCAACCGAAAAAAAAGGGAAAAAAAAAAAAAAAAAACAACAACAACAAACCAGCAGGTGAGAGCCGCGGTGTCTCAGTGGTCAAGAGCAATGGGTCAAGATCAATCGTGTGGTCTCGGTGCTGAAAGCCAGTGAGACTGAGAGAGGGAGAGATTGATGATGCGCGTGGGTGAGATTGATAGAGGAAGCGAGCTCTGAGACCGAGAGTGTGAAAAATTCTAAAAGCGGGTGAAATTTTGGTTCACGCGGGGAGTGAAAAATTTGTCCCGCTATGTAACCAAAAAAAATTAGAAATATATGTGTTTTTTTTTTTAATTATTATTATAAATTGGGAGTATTTTGATATGAAAAGTTTAAATTCTTTTATCTGAAAAAGCATTTTTAATAGTTTTACTTCGTTATATATATGTTAAGCTTATAAATTTATTTCTATGCAAATAAATTAATTTCAAAAGATTTTTACATATATATATACTAAATTAATTTATAAATAAATTAAAAATTATAATCTATGCCTATATTCATACACATAAATGTTTGTATAAATATTTTCTATTATTCTGAACTAAAATTTTGTAGCTAAAAATGTTTGAACTTCTAATTTAAAATTATATTTTTAATAGTGAATTAAATTTACTAATATTTTATTTCAAACAATCTATCTAGAATTCTTATTTTTTGATGAATAATCTAGAATTCTTATTGCATAAACTTTTACCCTCCACCATATGTAAAATGGTGCTTTCCTGACAAATTTCAAGCAGTTTGTCCTAGTAGAAAAAAATGTTTATATATATATGTATGTGTGTGTACATCATATATAGTTATACATTTTGAACCTCAAAATTATTAATTGGAACTTTTCTCTTTAAATTTTTTATGCCAATTCATTTTATTTTTTTGTTAATATTTATGTCAATTGATATATACAGTTATATACTTTGGTCTCAATTATTTAAAAAAAAAATATAATAAATAATATTATTTTAATAGAGAATCGTGAAAAAAAAAATATATATATATATACACACAAATTGAATTAGTACTAAAAACATAGGATAATTTCTTTTTTAAAATCTTAATGCATTATTGTTCCTTGATCCTATGTTTTTCTTTTGTTTTTTCTCCAACAATTTACACTGCAGGAGATATTATTTTAAGCCACAAAATTGTATGGTTGCTAAAAGTTGAAATTTCGTCTTAAAAAGTTTCAGCCATTTTCGTCTACAATTTCATCGCCTATTGAGCCTTGGGAAAGGTTCTTACGAGTACGAAAAATAGAAAATCCAGTAAGAAACTAGAAAAATGACAAAAATACAAAGAAAGAAGGAAAGAGATTACATTTTTATTTTTTTATTTTTTTAGTAATTGGATAGAGATTACATTCTAAATGAGAATAGTGATTCAAGTAACACAAGTTTCTTTTGGTTCACCTTTCCACATCAACCGCATTTCAACTACAAATTTAAAAAATATATGAATACAGGAAAAAAGAAGAAGCAAAGATCAAAGTTCACTATAGTTAAAGATGAGCAAGTTCCATCCAGTATAACAAACCTTAGCACGCATTTACTTAATCGAAGAAATGCAAATAAGATTATACAAGAAGAAATAGAAGTAATCAAAATCTTCAACATCCATACAATCACATACGAATCCATTTTATTTAAGCTTCTGTGTTAGATTCCAACATTCAAAGCACAAACTTTAAAAAAAAAAATGAAAAGTAATGGAGATCTTGGAGAGGCATGAGAAATGGCATTGAAGATGGTATGATGTGGATCGACAATGGAGGGCAATGCCGGAAAACGACGAGGGATTCGGCAGCTTAGTTCTTTTGCCGACGATATTATGCATTTTGTCTCTGAAGGTTTTCTTTTAGCAATAAATTTGGGACTATATATATATATAAAATAATTTTTTTTAAATGAAAATGATGGGTTCTATTTTTTTTTTTCCTTGAACTCATATGAGTTCTTCTTTTTTATTTAATTATGGAATACATGTAACAATGTTATAAAATCTAATTATTTAGCCAAATGGAAAAAAAATTATAAAATCAAATGTTAAAATATAAAAGTATATTTAATTAAAAGAGTATACTAGTAAATCAAATATTAAATAATAATTTATTTTATTAGTAATAAACATATACAAGCATGAATTATTTTTAAAATTTATCATTAATCACTTAACATAACACTGATATCTAATATTTAAATTAATTGAATCTATAGTTTTAATAATGTTTTATATTTAATTATTGTAGTTTATAATTTAGATTGATAAATGGTTACAAAAATAATAATCTGTGTAAATGAGTTAATACTTTAATTTGGGGGAATATATATACATTTAAATCTCTTAATTTTCTGAAAATATATACTTATTTTAAGAAAATTTAAAAGTTATCACCTCAACTGTAATATTACTCCATCACTGCTTACTGCTTCCATTGCATAGGCAATATATAACCCCGTGCATACCAATACCTTGACATACAAAAATTATATTTATTTAATATTTGATATACATATGAAACTTTAGCATGATTAGGAAGTAGTCTTCTAAATCCCTGAGCATGTTACACTAATATATTCAGCTTAGCATAAGAATTTGCACAACATTACAAATATATTCAGCTGTAAATATATATGCAACTGTACTGATTAGCTCGGTCCCCTATATTCATTAATATATATAGGTTAGTATGATTTTAATTATCTAATTAGTTAACAATTGAAAAAAAAATAATTCAATAAAATTTAGCAAAATTAAATATATTTCTTGATTTTTTTACTGACCATTTGAAACATACCGTCATTAAAAGATAATTTTTGGCGACAAATGTCATTATCATTGTTAAGGGTAACTTTCTACAGACTTAAAAAAAATTCATTGCTAAAAATTTACTTTTTGCCCCCGAATTGTAGTTTCGTTATTATTATTTTTTTTATGAATAATATATTGGTTTATTAAAGGGTTCCCTAAGAAAAAGAATAAGTGAGTAAAGGGTGGGGTTAAGCATTAGTGAGGCTCAATGTTTAATTTATAATAATGATACAAAATCTAAAGAAAACCATTAAAATTTCACACATGTACCTAGTAGATCAACATTATTATTTGTCACTCCCATAATAGTATCAATAGGATCTACTAATATAACTATTATTAATTGATTTTATTTTATTTTAAAAATAATTTTATTTAAATTTCTAATAATTTTTAAAAACTAACAATATAAAATTGTCATGCCACATATATACATTGTGGTAACAAAATTTTTCTTTTCTATATCGTATATGTAGGGCCTTAATCAAATTAAAAGATTAGACTAATGCTTCCGAATTCCACTTGCTTAAGGTACCAACCATAATCACTAATTACTTGGGCTAATTATATGATATATATATATATATATATATATATATATATATATATATATCATGGTCAAGACGTCCATACCATTTTAAGGCTAGTAAGTTGCTTATCAGCTTTTAGATTATTTCAAAAATTAAAATTTAAAGATATATTTATAGTTTAAATGAATTTATACAAAGTTTATTATTTTGTTCTTAGAGTTTTCATATTTTACCAAACTCATACAGTCCACTACGATTTCGTTAAATCTCAGATTTTAAAGCATTTAAAAACTGATAAAGGATGCCTTAACTATAAAACTGTCAGGAAGTTATGACTGCAGAATGACTGTACATATACATATATATATATATAGTAGATAAGAAACCAATGATGCAAAAATAAAAAAAATTTGGCAAATTTCAGTTTTTTGATGATAAAGATATTAATTTAAGGTTAAAAAAAGAAGGTGAAATTTCCATAATTTCCATCTAAAATTTCTCATCATATTTTTTTCAAAATTTTCATGTCCATTGCTTCATAATCTGATCAAAATTTTCATAATTTCTATGGAAATTTCATTCCGTGAAAATATAGATTATTAAATTTTAGAAAAATTATATATTTTTATAAAATATTAGAGCATTTTTTTTAAAATTATAATTATTTGTTGCTCTGGCTCAAGTAGCGATATCAATATATGCTCTAGTGAAGTTAAAAGTTGTTACGAAAGAAAGTTAAAAATTCAACATAAATTGAGCCCATCTCTGGTGAAGAATATTACACTCATGCAACACAATATAAAAATCATGGAAGTAGAGAATGTGGACCAAAAATTGGTGCTATAGGAAAATATTATAGGCGTAGAGAAAGGGGTACAATGGTAATGTCATAACAAAAAGATGGATTCTTTTCTATAAATTTTTGATAAATGAGGATTGAAGGCAAATATAACACTTATTTAGTGGATGATTATGAAATGTCATCAAATAATAACTAATGGATACATTATCAAACTCAATCATTAGGGGTTAGCAGTTATAAACAGAATCAACCAACGTCATATCCATATCATAACTATTAGCAATGACAATTACACGCAATATTAGATCTATATAGTTGGTATATTAACAATTACATGTAAAATTATCAAACAGACATGCATTTTGATCAATATTTTTCTCAATACACAGCTGTAAATGAGGATGAGGAAGATAGTGAAAAATTTTAACCATGAAGAAATTCTATGTAGTATTAACTCATATTTAAGTAATTATGTATTTGTATTTGTAATATTATAATTAATGAATAATTCATTACTTAATTAATAACATTTTTGTTACTGTCAACAAGTGCTATAAATCTCTTAATTATGATAAATATGATTTCCACTTATTATTTTTTCAATTTTTATAGTTAAATTGATAAAGTATCTAATAAATAAGCATATTCTGAAGTTTTATTAAAAATTTTCATATTTTTTTTTTATAAATTTCTGCCATTTTTTTTTGTATTTTTATCAATATTGATATTCTGTCGATATTTCCGTATTTTTTACCTTTGATATTTCCGTTGATATCGATATTTTCATCATTAAAAATGAATAATATCTACTACAGTATCTACCGTTATACATAACAAGAGATATATTAAAACAAAATAAAAAAAAGAAAACAAAATCACATCCACATAGAATTCATATTTCCACTTTTCTTTCGCAATCAAGTAGATTGTTTGTTTTATTACCCAAAAAAAGAAAGAAAAAAGAAAAAAACTATTATCTTTCTAATGTTCCTTGAAAAGTTGAAACTGTTTTATTAGAGGAGATTAAAAGTATATTCAATAAACTGTGAAAATTAATAGGCTATATAAGTAAATATGTATAAAATAATTTATTTTTAATAGTAATGTGTAAGATAAATGTTATGCTAATGTAACATAAACATTGTCAAAATGTATATTTATTTCCAAAAACTCTATTAAACATTATAAAATTTTCTTAAAAACAAATTTTTTACTAAAAATTCAATTTTTATAAAAAAATGATAAAATATATAGTTAGTTAAATAGCCTTTCTGAACAGATCATTGAAGAATTTTTTTTTTAAATGTCTATCAATACATTAGGCATTCATACTGCATTGATATAAATATTGTTAATTTCTATGCCATATAGATATAGGGGTGATAATTTTAGTCATTATATGATAATACGCCTTCAAAAGAATAGAAACTAACATATTTGGTGCACACCTACCTCCATTTTATCCGATGACTCTTTATTAAGATAATCTTCTTCTCTCTCTATCCCTCATCAAAATCTCACTACCCACTTTCGTAGTGTTACCAACTTTATGGACTACACCTATATTCTAGAAGGCGTTCAAATTGATTACACCAAATAGCCCTTAGTTAGTCCTTATGCTATTTTCAAGCGACACAAAAGATCCATCAGACAGCTTATTTCTCCCAGACAGGTGCACACCAAAGAGCTTGTCCAGTCAATTGGTTTGGATCATTGTCTCTTCTCCAGGATTTCATTAACCAGTGGATAAATGAAGGATATTTCCATTTCCATTTTGGGGCTATCCGTATCATTCTCAATTTTCATGGTTGTCCAAATATTCCTGCCACTTCAAAGTTATCTCTCCTTAACAGAACGTTCATGACCTATGAACATGCTATTATAGGTTCCGCTACTACATCCCTCAACAATGGCAGTATCATGCTCACTTTCCATCCAAATTTCAACATGCCGTTCAGGGATCCAAATCACTCTTCTGCCCTCCAGATACAGGTTCAAATCCAAAGTGCCCCTCAGATTGGATCAGCTTATGTTGGTACCATTCACCATCAGCTGGTGTACAGGCTTCAAGATCATGCCATAAATCTCTGTCTCCCTGTTCAAGAAGCAAGCCCTGTGTTTGTCTCGGCTGATCAACCTCATATTCCTTCAATTATTCAGTTTCCTTCTACACTCTGCAGAGAAGAATTGCTGAAAAGAATGCCTTCCACATGGCTGACGAACTACGAAAAGCTTCAGAAGCAGTATCAACAAGCACCGATGACACTTTAAGCTTATGTCTCTTCCTTTAAGAGACTCCCTGATGGCACCATTCATACAACTTATAAAGTTTTTGAAAAAGTCTATGATATTGAAGCTACTATTTCGGAGACCTTCCCTTTTGCTCAATCCATGGCCATCATTCTGATCAGTTTGGAAGAAAAAATTCCTGTTTCAGAATTTTATCTAGATGGAAAAAAGGTCTATGTGGATAAGATCAATGGTCACTTTATCTGGGATAGGGCCCCAGAACGATGCAACCCAGATTGTGATTGCGAGGATGATTATTTTGATGATGATGACTACGTCACCAGATAATAGAGATCAAAGACAAAATGCAAGCCTCCTCCCTCTGCTCCAAAAAGATATCATCCCGATGACCCAGATTTCCCATGGATTCCTCCATGGAAGAAGTCTCTTCCTCCTTCAAGATTGAGCATCTACGAACTAATCAGAAAAAGTTGTAAATCAAGACTTGCCCATAGCCTTGCTATGGCCCAGCTGGTTCCATGTATGATGTTCCAGTTCCAAAGCACATATGAAGAGGACTTCCAAGCCTTCCCTAAGGCTCCAACTTCAACTTGTCCTTTTGTTTTACCAAAGAAAGTCCTCCCCTCTGGAGATATGGCTCCTCTTACTTCTGGAGAAGAATTTCTCAACTGGCAGTTTGCTGCCATTCAGAATAACTCTGTTTCTCTCATGTGTATTGTCAGCAAGCTTGATAAGCTTGTTAAAGGAAACATCATTGCTTATGAAAAAATCAGCTCCTTATCTGAAGAGCTCCAATTCTTCTACCATGAATTGGTCCACAAGATTGATTCTTTAACTGCTAGCCTTCAACAGCTCATTAGCAGAAACTCTTTCGGCCATGAATTCCAAGAAAAAGAGTCTCAGATAGCTTCAAACCCAGCTCCAGCAGATCACTGAAGATATCAAAAATAAGGATATCAGATTCTCTCCTTTTACTTCCCAAAGCTCAAGAAGTAGTCTCCTAGCCCCTGCTGTTACTCCTAATTGCCAGAGAACTACCCCCTCCATGACCTATGAGCTCCTTCGGAAGTTTCCCCAATACAGACCATTGATTCCTTTTCTCCTCCACCTCGACGTCTTTCTCCCAAACCAAGATTCCAGACCCCTTCAAACTTTCTCCATGGTCTTCCACTTCAAGGCAGTCTCCTCCACAACACATGGCTGTCTTTCAAAAGAAAACCTTTTCTGAACCATTTTCTCCTTTTATTGATTCCTCTGCCAGCAGTTCAAATGATTTGGCTTGTATCACTGATCTTCTCATGGCAGATCCTGAACCTGCTTCAGGCACAACTCAACCAGATCCTACCGTTGAAATTCCTTAAGATGAAGATTATGGAGAAACAAATGCTACGACCCTTGGCCCTGCTCTCAACCCTGAAAGTGGCTTTCCTAAAAACAATTCTGGTCTTTGTTTTTCGATTGATGACATCCTTCCCCCTCAATGGGAAAAAAAATTCAAAGAATTTTCTGCTTGGATGGATAATCAAGCTGTTCGCCCAGATGCAAATCCCAGACTCATTCTGATTGATTTCATGTCCAGAACTACTAGATTTCTCAGAGACTGGTGTCAATCCCTTGGCGAATATCGACAGCTACAATTCCTCAGCTTTTCTCCAAATCAAGATATTGAAGAACTTCGCTTCCAATTCTTTGGCAAAACCCAACCTCAGCAGTAGCAGAACCGCAAAGATTATTTTGCCATGAAATGCTGTTCTCTGAAGAAAAGAGACCTCGACATTCACTACCAAAGGATGTCCAAACTCTTCTACTCCCTCAATGGCTTTGACAGCTTTGAGCTCAGACAGGTCTACGTCACTTCCCTTCCTGAAGAAATTCAGCCCAAGCTTGAAAGGGAGATTGCCCTAGAACAAAAAAGCCTTGTTCAAATATCCCTTGGAGAAATCCACCAGAAGTCCATGCTTGCCTTAGAAAAAATCTGTGAACAACATACTTACTTCTCTCGATTCAAGAATAGAGACTCTATATTCAACAAGCTTTACCAAAAGCCTCACTTGCAGATCAAATGCAAAGAAAAGAAGTGTAGTTGTGCTATACAAAAGAAGAACCATTCTCAAAGGTTCTTCCCTTCCTCTGAGAAGAAGAAACACAAATTTCCCTTCAAGAAAATTGTTAGATTCTTCAGAAGAAAAGAACAAGGCTCCAACCCTAAATCCGACAGGTGTTTTATCTGCGGAAAAAAGGCCATTTTGCCAAGAGATGTCCTAACAAGCAACAAAAATTGGCCCATCTCATTCAACAGCTTCAGTCTTTACCTTTCTCTTTTAAAGCTAAAGATGCTGACATTGAATCTTTTCATGAAAAGCAATCCTATGATGATAAAGACACCATCTTTGCCATCCATGATAGTTCCTCTGATGACTCTGAAGACAGTCCTTATGAGCCTCTGTACAAGATAGAGCAGATCTATCAAGTCAAAAATCTTACTCCTCCAATTTCGAATGTCAAAATAGATCTTCTTCCTTCAAAATATGACAATCCTATTAAGCTAATTGCTTATATGGACACAGGAGCTCATAAGACCATGATGAATCCTTCTATCCTTCCTAAAGAGCTCTGGACATAACACAAAGAATACTTCAAAGCTGCTGATGATAATATCTTTAAAGTTGAGCTCATCACAAGAAGGAAAATAGGGATTAAGTTTTTTCCCGACTATATCATCTGGACACGGGTCCTTGGAAGCAAGCTTCCTAATAAAGACCTTTTGATAGGCATGGACACTTACTTCCAAGCACAACATCTTTGAATTCTCCCGCTCGGAATCCAGTATAAAAATCAATTCAAAATTTATACTGATATTTCCAAGCTCTTTTCCTTACAGCAGGTCCAAGATGATCATTACTCCGAGATAAAGTCAAAGCTTATCCTCTTATGTGCTGATTCTCATGATGTTTTTCAAACGAAGCATCATTCCCTTCTATGGAAAAACAGGGACTTCTTCATTCATCTGCCTTTCAAAAAGAATGAAGATATCAATCCTACAAAGGCCTCTCATCCAGGAATGACTCCTGCAGATCTTACTCTAGCTCGTGAAGAATATTCTCAGCTTCTTGCCCAAAGCCTCATTGAGCCCACTACTTCTGACTGGGCTTGCTAGGCATTCTATGTTGAAAAAAGATCCGAATTGATTCGAAAAAAGAAAAGACTTGTCATCGACTACAAGCCTCTTAATCTTTTCCTAAAAGATGACAAATTTCCTCGTCCAAAGATCCAGTCTCTTTTTGCCTAGCTTCATACTGAAAAAATCTTCTCTAAGTTCAACTTTAAGGCCGGATTTTGAAAAATAGGTATCCATCCTATTGACAAGCTCAAAACTGCTTTTTGTATTCCAAATGCCCAATATCAGTAGACAGTCCTGCCCTTTGGGCTTAAAATTGCCCCTTCTCTCTTTCAGAAAACAATGCTGAGAATCTTTGATCTCATCCTTGATACAACTCTTATTTACATTGATGATATCCTGTTCTTTTTCAGAGTCTCATAAGGCCCATCAGGCCTTATTAATAAAATTCCATAGTCTTGCTAATCAATATGAAATTATGCTTTCTGAGCAGAATAGCTTCTTTGCCCAGTACTCTATCGACTTTCTTGGTCTCCACATTAAGGATGGAGTTTACCAACCTGGAGAACACTTGACTAAGGAAATGACAAAATTCCCAAATGAAAATCTCTCAGTCAAACAAATTCAACAATTCCTCGGAATTATTAATTATGTCCGAGATTTCATCTCCCAGGTGGTGCAGCATACCAGTCAATTATCCGCCCTTCTAAAAAAAGACCCTCATATATGGAGCTCATCCCAGACAAAGACCATTAAAAAGCTTAAGGAGATTTCTCACAATCCTCCTCCTCTGAAAATCCCTGGCTTAGGTCAACGAATCATCCAGACTGATGCCAGTGACAACTACTGGGGTGCTATTCTTCTAGAAAAAGATGAGACAGGAAAATGTCATTGTTGTGGCCACGCCAGCGGACAATTCAGACATGCATAAAAACATTATCATACTGTCTATAAAGAAATCATGTCTGTCAAGTATGGTATCAAAAAATTCGAGTTTCATCTTCTCGGATATCATTTCCTGATCCATATGGATAATTCATCCTTTCCTAAAGTTCTTGATTTCAAAAACAAGGCTTTACTAGATAAACAAATCCTGTGGCTCAAAGACTGGTTCGCAAAATATGATTTCTCTGTCAAACATCTAAAGGGAAAATAGAACATCATTGCAGACTTATTATCAAGGCCCCAACCCATGAAGCTCATTTTTCATATCTCATCTTTCCTTCTGATCATGATGGCTAATCCTCCCCATCTTCCTGATAGGGCTACCATTCACAGAGATCTCCCTTAAGATCTCAACCCTCAGCTTCCTCCCCATATGATCCTTGCTTATGCCAAGCATAAAAGGAATTCCTATCTTCATCATGTGTTGCAATGCATGGACCAACCCTTCATAACATATCTTGAGAACAACACATTATATTCGATGGTGCCCTTTTACATCGATCTAAAACAGGAATTCTCTGACGAGCTGTTTTGGTATCTATGGTGTTGTGTTATGGAACATTCTATTGCCTTTGTTTTCCCTACATTCCCTCTCTTTGATCATCTGATTGACCCAGCTAACCATGACTCCATTCTATGGACTTTCTTAGAATGTTTCCACGGTCTATCTTAGTGGAGAGAAGAGCTTTACAAAATACTCCAACATAAACATATTTGGAAGCTCTCTCCTGAAGACCAGAAAGAAATGTCTTATGTTTTCATACTTCACAGGCCTTACTTCTTTAACAAGACCACAAACAAATGTTGGGCTCAGGGTATGGCCTATTAATGGGCCACTATCTATGTCATCCGCTTACCTACTATCTAGAGACTTTGACTCGAGACTATGCTATGTGAAATCAACAGTCTCGTCCCTCATTCTGACCCAGATGAAGTATTTATTGTTCCAAACAAATTCTCCTCTCATGACCCAGGCCTATCTAATCCCGGCCCATCCTTTTCTTTGGATCATGACTAGGAAAAAAATCTTGCTGATAATATTCTCCTAGATCGCCCAACAGATCTCCATCAAAATTCCTCCGGAATATTTTCAAGATGCCTAAGACCCTTATGAAGACTTTGACATGATCCGCGAAGTTGGCCTACCAAGCCCACAAACTGATTCTTATCAAGATTGGAAAATAAACCTCAGAATGGGATCTATTGATTTTAACGACTCAGACTATAGAAACTTTAATATTTTCCCAAGTCAGAACAGCATGTGATGCCCTTGTTCTATATTCCTCTCTTTCGATGGCTTTTTGCTTTTTTGCTTTTGCTTTTCTGTGTGTAAAAGAATAGTATTGTAATGATGTTGTTTCCTCTCTCTTTCTATATAAGGAGCTCTGATTCTTGTTTGTAGTCAGAAGGAAATTTGAAATAAAATATCAGTGTGATTTGCAAGAAAAATGTCTAACTAAATTCTCTCTTTCTTTCTCTGAGTTCCTTTACTATAGTATGTTCATCAACACATGAGATGTTACAAGTATGCTATGTACTTGCCATGCGAAAGGAATCTTGTACATCAGAAACTACACATTAGTCTTATGATAGTTTTAGAGTTTCAGATTTTTCACTGTTCTGATAACATTTAGAGTAAGGCTCGTTTGCCTGTTGTGCCCAGGTGTGGCTGAAGACTTAGGGCTGTTAGAAAAAAAAACATACTATAGAACATTAATAAGTGGAAGATATACAAACCTACCTCTTCCAGTCATGATTGCTAAGTATAATGATAACACTCAAAATATTTTGACAGTATTTATTTTGATAGAGTTTCTAGTTTAATTCCACTCAAAAATTAACATGTGATTTTGATAGAAGCCACATGCATTTATAAGCTAGGCTAAGACCCTTATCAAATATAACAATACTAATCATTCTCTACCACCAAAAAAGAATAGAAAAAACTAAATACTTTATTATCAGAATCTTAATAAATAATGACAATAGATAATATTACATTTAATAAATTAATTATCTAGAATTATAATATGTGGGCCACCTTAAACTAACATTCTCCCACTTGGCCCAAATATTATAATAAAGAATTGAATGATAATAAAATTTAAACTTAATATGGCAAATTGAAAACTGTCCAATTCTACTGATAATAAAATTTTATGTTTTCAAAAGAAAATTCTCAAAACACAAGTCATGGCGGTTGTATCTACAATTAGACATTTCATTCCATATAACACATGTAAGATTCATTTCTAAAGAGAACCATGAACTTTATGAACAAACTTCCAACAAGCTTAATCATGTCCAAAATAAAATAATTGTAACAAATTACAATAAATAGTCTCTTTTATGTGCACAAATAACTTTTATTTCTAAAATAGCTGAAATTGAATTCCGAAAATAAAGAAAACCCAACTAAGAAGAGTTGATAAGTCCCATATGTTCCATAGTCATGGGATCCGCACTCACAAGCTGTGTACTTATATGCTCAATGGTCACCTTATGTTCTCTTATATGATCTTTAACAATTAAAAACTTGATGTCGATATTTTTTGTTGCGGTCCCACTTTTGTTATTGTTAGAAAAGAAAACTGCAGATGTATTATCACAATACATCCTCAATGGTCTAGTTACAGAATTGATAACTTTAAGACCAGTAATAAAATTACGTAACTACAATGCTTGTAAAGTAGCTTTAAAACAAGCAATGAATTATGCCTCCATAGTAGATCTTGCAATTATTGATTGCTTAACACTCCTCCAACATATAGCCCCTCCAGCAAGTAGGAAAACATATCTTGAAGTAGATTTTTTAGAGTCTACACATCCAACATGATTAGAATTTGAATACCCAACCACTTCTAGATGGTCAAACCTTTTATAAGTGAGTTTGTAGTTCTTGGTTCCTTGCAGGTATCTCATAACCTTTTTAGCAGCTTTCCAATGTTCCAATCCTAGATTACTTTGATACCTGCCTAACATTCCTACCGCAAAAGTAATGTCTGGCCTCATACGAACTTGTGCATACATTAGGCTGCCATATGCTGAAGCATAAGCAAAATCTTTCATTTCCTCTAGTTCCAAGTCATTTTTATAACATTGATTCAAATTGAATTTATCCCCTTTAACAATGAGAGCTATAGTAGATGCACAACCTTTCAAACTAAACCTCTCTAAAAAAATTTCAATGTAGGCCTTCTGAGATAATCCTAATGTCCCTTGGGACCTGTCTCTATGAATCTCTATGCCAATAACATAAGAGACTTCACTCATATCCTTCATTTCAAAGTTCTGTGTGAGAAACTAATTTGTATCATATAGCATACCTAAGTCACTACTTGCTAGTAAAGTATCGTTTACATAAAGGACTAGAAAAATATATTTGCTCCCACTGATCTTTAGATTAATACATTGATCAACAATGTTTTCATTAAAACCATATGAAGTAACAATATTGTGAAATTTCAAATACCACTGACGGGAAGCCTGTTTTAGCCCATATATAGATTTCTTTAATTTACAAACCATGTGACTTTCTTCATCTTTAACAAAGCTTTCGGGTTGCTTCATGTACACCTGTTCCTTAGGATCCCCATTCAAAAATGCCTTTTTCACATCCATTTTTGGTGCAACTCTAAACCAAAATGAGCCACCATAGCCATAATTATTCTAAATGAGTCTTTCTTAGAAATTGGAGAAAAAGTTTTATGATAATCAATGCATTCCCTATGAGTGAAACCTTTAGCTACAAGTCTGGCATTATATCGCTCTGTGTTGCCATATGCATTCCTTTTAGTCTTATAAACCCATTTATAGCCTATGCTTGAATGCCTTTATGGTAACTCAATGAGGTTCCATACTTGATTCTTAGCCACATATTCCATTTCTTTTGTCATGACATCAAACCAAAACTTGGATTTTTCTCCTTTTTTCTGCATTAGCTGGTTGTTCTTCATCTAGTTCCTCCTCAAATACTTCCAAAGGATTTATTTGAAGAGAAGCCAATTTTTCTTGAGAAGATGAAGTTTTCCTTTATTCTGGAAATTCAATCTTTCTGGAAAATTCACTTCCATCTAATTCATGATCCTCTAGAAATTTTGCATTTCTAGCTTCAACAATTCTTGGAGTGTGTGAAGGACAATAAAACCTAATTCTCTAAAGTTAACTGAATAGCCTATAAAATAACCACTAATTTTCCTTGGGTCTAATTTCTTTATTTGAGGATTATAAACCCTGATGTGGGCATCGAGCGCTCTTCTAGCATGCATGTTCGTGGTGAAGACATTGTGCTGCCAAGTGGACCAGTGACATGCTCTCGAGCTAAGAAGATCAAGGCAAGAATGCTTGGACTTGTGAAAAGAATAATTGATGAAGATCAATTCAAGTATCCACATGATCCAAACACTTTTATGAGGCATAATGATGATTTAAGCATGATATCCAAGCAAGAAATGAAGGTGGTAATGCTGTTCGGGAGTTGTAGAGACGAAACGACGTCATTTTAAAAACAAGCATTTTATAATGGCAGTTTCGTAATTTTTACTATTTTTGGATTATAATGGCAGTTTCATAATTATTACTATATCTGGATTATAATGGCAATTTTGTAATTATTGCTATTTTTGGATTATATTTATTTAGGGTTAGTTTTAAGCCTTAGGATTACTTTTCTAATTATTTTATGGTATAGATTGATTCTTAACCTAACCCTAATCTCTATATAAAGGGGGGGGGGGGGGGGGTTACTAGTTTGTAAAGGAGAACTTTGATTATTGAATTGAATCTACTATGGTTTTCAACAAGACTTGTCTGTTCCAAATGAGGATATTTCTTCTTCTACTTGTTGCATTAGGAATTGATCTTCTTATCGAAGGTATTTACTTTGTGGCAAATTTCAATTTCATTCTTTGCCTTTTAATTAGTGTTGCTAGATACACTGGATATCTAGAGGTGCTATAGGGTGTGTTTTTATCTAGGGTTGTTCCATATCATCTTGTGTGTTGGGATTACAGTTTCTTTAAACTTGGGGTTCCGCATCATTTGGTATCAGAGCAAGGCCAAGATAAATTCCTATTTATCTTGTTCTTTGTTTTTCTTTTTTGAGTCTTTGATTAGCTTGTTGTTTCTGCGTTTTTTTTTCTTTTGTTCTTGAGTTCTTTGTGTTTTTCATTGTTCTTGGTGTTTTAGTACCCAAAAAAAGAAAAAGAAGAAAAAAGAAGAATCTGATTATATATACAAAAAAAAAAGAAAAAAAAATCGTAGCAAAAAAAATAAAATTTGAAAGTTGGAATATTGAGATTGGTTGCTTGAATATTAGGAAAGTTACTTATTCCTAATTGATTTCTGATTTTTTTTATTCCATATTTCCTACTTTTATACTTATTCATATTCTCATAGTTTCTTACTTTCATACTTTTCTTTTCTAAATTTGTTTAGTTTCCTATTCTCATTGTGTTGATTTTATTGAGTAATTATTATTTGTTTCATTACTCTTTTGTCTTTTCTTTTGTGCCAATTTTGCTTTAGAATTGAACTTACTTTTTATTGTTAGGTTTAATTTTGAAATTTGCTATTTTAGTTTTATATTTTTGTTTAAGATAATTGGTTCTGAAGTGCAACTTTGTGAACAAGACTTGAGTGGTAAAAGGCTTGAGTGGTTAGCATAAAGAGGGTAAAAGCCAAATTTATATGAAACTCAAGGGTTTACTATTGTTGAGTTAAACACGTAAGGAAGTGTGTAAGAATGTTTAAAAGGAACGGAAAGGGAGTTTCTACTTCGGAAGAAGAGCAAATGACAACACCAGATCCAAAGCTCTTACGATAATCTTTGGAGGGTGAGTATAGAAGGATGGAAGAAGCATTAAAATCTATGATGGATGAGATAATGGAGCAAATGAGGGAGATGACCATGGCCATGTCCAATAATACTAGAAGGGAAAGAACACGACCCATAAGACAAGAAGTAATTGTTTCTGATGAAGAATATGAAGTCCAAACCGTAAGAAGAAGACCTAGAAGAGAGGTGTAACATCCCGTTTTGAGAAAAATAGTAAAAATTTCAAGTTTGACCTTAAATGGGCCTCGGGGTTGACTTTTTGTGTGGTTATATTTCAGTTTTGACTTTGGTACCATTGCGTAGAGCTTGTCGATACGAGTTCGTAGACTAGTAGTACGTTTGATTCGGAGTTAAGACCAGGAAGTTATGGTCGTTTTAGTGTGAAGGGCTTTTTGGTAATTTGGCAAGGACTGATATTTATGGGTGAGAAATGACCATTTTACCCCTGTCTTCATCTTTTAAAATTTGCCAAAAATCTAGAATTTTCCAGCCCAAACCCGATCACCTCCCCTCTCCCACCTTCACCGCGCCCCTCCTTCCCACGCCGGCAGCCGCCACACCGTGGCCGGAGTTGGCCGACCACCACCCCTAGATCAAAGTCGGCAATCTCCTCTTCCTCCCCGTACCGGTGGTTCGCCGTGAAACGACCCAGATTGCCAGAAAACACAGCAAAACCGAGAGCCCGCGCAACCGTGAACAGTCGTGACACCATCTTTGGCCGGCTGTATCTCACTGTTCCGGTGGAGTTAGGGAGCGTGCTTGGTACCGTTGGAAAGCTGGTGCGACGATCTACATTTTGGTACTAAGATTGACCTAGGAAACCGCCGGAGCACGGCGGAAAACGGCCGTGAAGTTCCAGAAAAACCACCGCGACAGCCACCTTTCCACTCCGATCTACTCCGATCTTCGGCGAGTGGCACGACACAGCCACCACCACTGGCCTCAGACCGCGCCGGCGACCAGATCTGCAGCTGGCCGGACTCCGGTGACCACCCCACGTGCCCCACGCGCCGCCCACGCTTCGCCGCCGATCTCGTCCTTTTTCGGCGAGTGGGTGCTCACCACCCATTCCAACACATTCCTAGGGTTGTGGGCAAGCTTGCTGTACCTTCAATTTGATCTAATTTTGGTCGGATTCGAAAATGCACAATTCCAGCCGAGGTCCGATCTTCCGGGACCGATTCCGATCAATTGCTGCGGCGAATCCTGAAATTGAAGGTAGATTCTCGTTCCTTGCATCTTCAATTTCGTTTCGGTATAAAGTTTGTTGAAATCAGATTTGAAACGGGAAAATCTGTGTATTTTGGGGATTTTTACCGATTTGGGACATTTTTGTAATTTCTGAAAATATTAGGGTATTTTCGTAATTACTAAAATTGCTGGGCAATCTTGTAATTAGTGTTTTAATCTTGTAATTGGAGACTTAGAGGACTCCTCTGAGCCGTTGGTTAGTTTCGGTAATTTAAAGAGTGTTTTGGTAATTTATTTTAGGTGTTCATGCACGTTCGAGGGCTGGATCGGAGATCCAGCAGAAGCACGCGTCAGACCAGTAAGTGCATTTATTTTCTAAATCATTTGGGAATATATGCTATATTTGATTTGAATTTTATAAATTTGTTTGAATTGAATTTTCCTTATGCATTAAATTATAATTATTAAATATGTTTTTGATGATTTAAATATTTGCATGAGTTTGATGTTATGATTTGATGAATTTCCTATTTATTTGGAATCAATAGAAATTGTGTTTTGATTGATTGTTTAATGGATTTTGAAGTTTTCAGATATTTTACAACTTGTCGAAAATTTGGTGAATTTAATGTGATTTGAGCTTTTGTGAAATTTAAATAAAGTTTTGGGGCAACTTTTCTAATAACTAAAGGTTTGATTGTTTTGAAAAATTTTCTAAATAGAAGTTTTTGGAAAAATTGTTGAATTTACTGTGATACTTTTAAAGGTAAAGGAATTTGAGAAATTTTATAAAATCTGATGATCGATGATCTCGGAAATGATTTTGAAATGTTTCATGATTTTGAGGAGTACCACACGGTATTGTATGATGACTGAGATGTACGGATTATTGCGCGCTATATTATTATTATGCCACCCTCTGCTACGGACACGTGTCGGGAAAGAGATGATGAGGATCCTGCCATGACGGATTTGGGACGCTGGTTCGTTGTGATGAGTTTACCCCCCTCCCTCTGCCTGTGACGCCGTCAGGACGCTGAGGGTCACACGGCAACGATACTATGATGTGGTACTGGATTTATTTATATGGTTTGGATTTGTGGATTTGGATTATACGATTTGGAATTATATGGATTTGATTTATATGAACTGGATTGATATGATTTGATTTATGGATTTGGATATGATTTTGGATTCATATGATTTTGAATTTATGGGTTGGAGCTCATGGTATTTGGTTTTAAATCGGTTTTGGATTTAGCAAATGTTTCTACTTGCCATTTTATATAAACGTGTTTACAAATAAATTTAAATGTTTCTTGTTGAGATTATATTTATGGTTTTAGTTATTGATTCGTGATTTCGATGATCATTTTAAATTTCATTTTCGCCCCATAAACCGTTTTATAATGATTTAATGATTTTGGGGATAAACTAAGGGTTTTGCGAAATGATTTTCAAAACGGGGAACCTTTCAACTGAGTGACGTGAGGTTTGAGTGAAAATAATTTTAACTATTGAACTTATATTTTGTAGATACCTAGGAGCACTCACAGAGATTTTATATCTCACGTTTTGTGTTTTAACTTCGTTCCCTAGGTCCTAGCTGCAGGTCCTCGTGAGCTACCACCGGCATCGCATCTGTACTTGACTTCCGCTACTGCCTTTACTTGTATTAGACTCTTTTCCTTGTATTTTGTTTATTCTTGGATTTGTATAATTTATATTTCTATTTACCTCACTTAGTGGCTCTGTCATTCCCACCTACTTCATATACCGTTTTATTATTTATTTCAGTATTACTAGTTGATATTGGTTGCAATGCATATCTTATCAACTTTTTGTCCTATTTATTATTTTATTGTTTATTGAACTCGTTTTCGGAGGAGGATTCTCTGCCTCGAAGGGTTCTGGTGGGATCTTCCTCAGGCGGGGCCTCTCCGAAGAATCTGGAGGGATTTCCGGGGTGGGTCCTGACAGGACCTGACCCGCAAAGATCCTGCCTGCGTGACTTAATGTTGCCACTAAGCCACAAGCAGTCATGAAAAACCCGCTAAACAAAATTTTAAAAGGGTAAGAATTAACAGACCGTAAAGTTTCACTACTGCCGGAATTTTATTAAAAATTTCGGCAGCATTTCGGCTGTTTCTAACACTCCCCAAAATGCTAAAAGCTACAAACCTGCAAGAAAACCAGTCCTAAAACCAAATTATTCTACCAGCACGCATTTCCACACAATTAGATCACCAAACAGTACGCAACTCAACACTTAAACAAATATATTGTTTAAGTACGGTGTAGCTGCACTCAGTTTAAAACTGAGCTGCCTACATACCCTTTCAACAAGGGATCAAGCTACCTGTAGTTCCGAAAGCATATTTACACAATATGCTACAATCAAACACATACAGCACTTAATCCAAAGAAAATACACAATAAATAAATTTCCACATAATAAAACATAAATTCCACACATCACCCACTAACAAAATTAATATCACAACAATTCATTTACAATTTCAACTAATTTCAACACAATCAACCAGCAACTATTTATCTCATAGTAATTATATGCTTCCGTATACATTTCACAGAACAGTTCCACATCGCGATTAACACACCATTTGGCCCACGCATTTACGTGTTTAATTCACAGGCCAATTATATAATGTATATATATACCAAAACTGTTATTAATAATCCCGAAATCCAACCACACCATCAATTCTATAATTTCAGCACCCAATTCATTCCACAGCAAGCACCAAAACATCACCACACATATCTATATCACCAATTAACAACAATTTCTATTTTTAACAATTTTTAACACCACAGTTCAAACCGGGTAAATTCTGATATTTATCTATAATAGGCAAATTATATACCGAAACGAAGCTCGCGGAGAGTAGGGTGCAACCGAGAACTTACCTCGTCCAACCGCCGCCGGTGGTTGCCGGAAAATGGCCGGGAAGCGGCGGCCGAGCACCCTCAAATCACGCAGTCCACACGAGCGAGCTTCGAGACAAACGGAGGCCGAAATTGGTTTCGGGAGGTCCAAAATAGGGGAAAAGGACCGGTTTCATCACCGGAAACAGCCGAGATCCGGCGACCGGAGGAGAAACGGCCCTCGCCGGATCCGTCGTCGTTTCCGGCAAACCGCGGCGTTTCACGGCCAGTCGAGGGTGGGAAAGGAGAGAGGAGGGTCCGGCGAAGCTTTCCCGGACAGTGGGCCAGCCTGACTCCGCCGAAATCCGGCGAATCGCAAAAAAAACAGCTGACCGGATTTCTCACCTTTCCCGTCGATCTGGACTGTTCCACGGGCTGCCGCCGGCAGGAAAAGGTGGCCGGGCAAGTGGGCTTCCAAACCCAGGCAGTGGCGCGGCTGATCGGCGCCGGAAACGGGCCTAATCCGGCAATTTCGAAAATCGCAGCTGGCCAGATTTCCTTAAATTTCCGGCTGTCTGGACCTTTCCACGGCGAGCCACCGGTGCCAAAGGAGAGAGGGGGTCGGCGGGGTCATTTCCTGGGTGGTTTCCGGCCTGATCTGGCCGGAATTTGACCGTGGCCGGCGGTCGGAAGTTGCGCGATGAGTGGCTGCGCGAGAGGGGGAGAAAACTCGCCGTGCCTGTGCTGTCCCTGCAGAACCTTCCAGCTAAAAACACATAAAGGCAGGGGCAAAATGGTCATTTTGCCCTGCCACAGCAATTTACCAAAATACCCCTCACTCTCTTCCGGTCATAACTTCCCGGTTTTAACTCCAAATCGAGCGTGCCACTAGTCTACGGACTCGTATTGACTAGCTCTACGCAACGGTACCACGGTCAAAATCATAGCACGCTCACACCAAAAAGTCAACCCCGAACCCTTCCTTGGTCAAACTTGGTCAACTCGGTCAACTTTGAGAAATTTCAATATTTTCCCTGGGACGGGGTGTTACAGTCCTGTCAAGAGGAGCCAAGAGCAGGAAGGGATGACAACCTAAGTTCCATTAAGATGCACATTCTGCCATTCAAGGGAAAAAGTGATGCCGAGGCATACTTGGAATGGAAAAAGAAGGTAGAGTTAATATTTGATTGTCACAATTACTCTGAGGAGAAGAAGGTTAAACTAGCTGCAGTGGAGTTCACCGACTATGCCCTAGTTTGGTGGGAGCAACTTATACAGTCAAGAAGGAGGTATAGAGAAGATCCGGTCTCAACTTGGGATGAGATGAAGAGAATTATGAGGAAGAGGTTTGTACCATCCTATTTCTATAGAGAGCTTCATCAAAAGTTGCAGAGACTCACACAAGGGTCTAGGTCCATAGAGAAGTATTACAAAGAGATGGAGATGATTATGATAAGGGCCAACATTGATGAGGATAGAGAAGCTACAATGGCAAGATTTCTAAGTGGGATGAACAAAGATATTGCCAAGGTGGTGGATCTACATCCATATGTAGAGATTGAAGAAATGGTCAACATGGCTATTAAAATGGAAAAGCAATTGAGAAGTGAAGGGTCATCAAAAGGATTTTCAAGCTCCAATTCGAAGTGGGGTTCCAACTCGAAGTGGAACAAGTATGACAACAAGAAGTGAGAGAAGAACTTGGAGACCAAAGAGAAAATTGGAGATGCATCCAAGTTTAAGGATAAGAGTGCCAACCCAACAAGAGGTACTCCTAATCCTAACACTTCTAGTATTTCTAGACATAGGAAAATAAAATGTTTTAAATGTCAAGGGTTTGGGCATATTGCTTTCGAATGTCCAAATAGAAAAACTATATTGATGAGAGGTAATGAAGAAATGTCGGAGTCTGAGTCCGATGAGGAAAGACCACCATTAGAGTATGATTCTAGTGAGGAGGAGGATGTAAAGTATCCCATGGTTGGAGAGTCCCTAGTAATTAAGAGGGTTTAAAATTTGAAGGTGAAGGAAGATGGACTAGAACAAAGGGATAATATTTTTCACACTAGATGTTTTGTGGGTGGTAAAACATGTAGTTTAATCATTGATGGTGTTAGTTGTGCTAATGTTGCTAGTACTACTTTGGTTGAGAAGTTAGGACTAGTATGTGAAAAACACCCTAACCCTTATAGGTTACAATGGTTGAATGATAGTGTGGAGATTAAGGTAAATAAAAGAGTGAGAGTTGCCTATCTATTGGAAAGTATAGTGATGAGGTTTTGTATGATGTAGTACCTATGCAAGCGGGGCATATTTTGTTGGGTAGACCATGGCATTCTGATAAGAGGACTATCCATGAAGGTTTTAAGAATATGTATTCTTTTGAGCACAATGGAAAGAAAGTCACACTAGCACCCTTATCTCCAAAAGATGTGTATCTTGAACAATTGAAACTATCCAAAGTTTTCCATGGGGATTTGGGAAGTGAGGCAAATAAAAGAATTGAGTGTAAAGAGGCCAAGAGTGAAAATAATAAAAATAAAGGCCCAATGGTGAGTGATTGCACTAGTAATAAGGAGGAAAGTGCAAGGGAGAAAAGTGAGAAGAGTGAAAAGAAAAAGAGTTTTTATGCAGAAGAGAGAGAAATCAAAAGTGCATTCTTAGGCAACAAAGCAATATTGTTAGTGAGGTTTCGAGAAGTTTTGCTTTGTGAATCTAACCTTAACCTCGATTTGCCTAGAGTTTTTGTCTATTTATTGCAGGATTTTGATGATGTTTTCCCAGAAGAGATGCTGACTGGATTGCCGCCATTAAGAGGTATTGAGCATCAAATATATTTTGTGTCTGGAGCAAGCATTCCAAACCGACCAGCCTATCGTAGCAATCTTGAGGAAACGAAGGAGTTACAAAGGCAAGTGAAGGAGTTGCTTGCAAAGGGTCATGTTAGGGAGAGCATGAGTCCTTATGCTGTACCGGTCTTATTGGTACCCAAGAATGATGACACATGGAGGATGTGTGTTGATTGCCGAGCAGTGAATAAAATAACGGTAAAGTATCGTTATCCCATTCATAGGTTAGATGATATGTTTGATGAATTGCATGGTGCTTGCTTATTTACTAAGATAGATTTAAAAAGTGGATACCATCAAATTCGGATGAAGCAAAAGGATGAGTGGAAAACTGCTTTTAAAATAAAATATGATTTATATGAATGGATGGTTATGCCTTTTGGGTTAACTAACGCTCCTAGTACATTTATGCAATTAATGAACCATATTGTAAGGGAATTTTTAGGGAAGTTTGTGGTTGTCTATTTTGATGATATTTTGATATATATCAAAAGTTTAGATGACCATGTGATGCATGTTAGACAAGTGCTAGATGTGGTTAGAAAAGAGAAATTATATGCTAACCTTAAAAAGTGCATATTTTGTATAGATAGACTTGTTTTTCTTGGTTTTGTTGTAAGTGCATAGGGTGTTGAAGTTGATGAAGAGAAGATCAAGGCTATCAAGGAATGGCCTACACCTAAGAACGTGTCTGAGGTAAGAAGTTTTCATGGTTTAGCTGGCTTTTATAGAAGTTTTGTGAAGGACTTCTCTACCATAGCTGCTCCTTTGAATGAGATTGTCAACAAGGTGATAGGTTTTAATAGGGGTAAGGAACAAGAACATGCGTTTCAAACTTTAAAAGATAAGTTATGTTTTGCTCCTATTCTTGTTTTACCTAATTTTAATAAGATGTTTGAGGTTGAATGTGATGCTTCTGGGATTGGTATAGGTGCTGTTTTGATGCAGGAAAAGCATCCCATTGCATACTTTAGTGAGAAGCTAAATGGAGCTCAGCTCAAGTATTCAACATATGATAAGGAGTTGTAGGCGTTGTTTCATGCCTTGGAGGTGTGGCAACATTACTTGCTTCCAAAGGAGTTCATGATTCACACCGATCATGAGTCTCTCAAACACATCAAAGGACAAGGAAAGCTCAACAAGAGGCATGCAAAGTGGTTCGAGTTCATAGAGACTTTTTTATATGTGATATGCTACAAGCAAGGTAAGGATAATGTAGTAGTTGATGCATTATCTCGAAGGTATGTTATTATAACTACATTAACTTCTAAGTTGTTAGGTTTTGACCAATTGAAAGACATGTATGTAAGTGATTCTGATTTTAAGGATATTTATTTTGCATGTGAGCAATGTGCATTTAATAAGTTCTATAGACATGATGGTTTTCTGTTTCATGGTTTAAGAATTTATGTGGTTAATTGCTCTATTAGAGAATTATTGGTTATAGAATCACATAGTGGTGGTTTAATGGGTCATTTTGGTGTGCATAAGACTTTAGATGTTTTAGTTGAACATTTGTTTTGGCCACATATGAAAAGGGATGTTTAAAGAATTTGTTCTCAATGTATTGCATGTAGACAGGCCAAGTCTAAGTCTACCACATGGGTTATATACACCTTTGCCTATTCCTAATGAGCCTTGGGTTGATATATCCATGGATTTTGTCATTGGGTTACCTAGACTAGAAAGGGTAGGGATAGCATATTTGTGGTTGTTGATAGATTTTCTAAGATGACACACTTTATTGCATGTTATAAGACTGATGATGCTACAAATATTGCTGACTTGTTCTTTAGGGAGGTTGTAAGATTGCATGGAGTGCCTAGAACTATTGTGTTTGATAGGAATGTGAAATTTTTAAGTCACTTTTGGAGAGTTTTGTGGGGTAAGTTAGGTACTAAAATGTTGTATTCTACTACTTGTCATCCATAAACCGATGGTCAAACATAGGTGGTTAATAGAACTCTAGGTACTTTGCTTCGTGCTATTGTTGGTAAGAATTTGAAAACTTGGGAATATTGTTTACCTTTTGTTGAATTTGCATATAATAGAACAATTCATTATTCTACAGGTTTTTCATCATTTGAGATTGTGTATGGTTTTAATCCTTTATCTGTGTTAGATTTGATGTCTTTACCTTTGAGTGAAATTGCTAGCTTAGATGGACAAAAAAAGGCAGACTTGGTTAAGACTATACATGAGAAGGCGTGGTTGCAAATTGAGAAGTGTAACCGTCTAACCGCTCAAAAAGCAAATAAGGGGCGAAAGCAAGTGATATTTGAACTAGAAGATTGGGTTTGGGTACACATGAGGAAGGAAATGTTTCCTAACCAAAAGAAGTCTAAGTTGGATGCTAGAGGCGATGGGCCTTTTCAAGTTCTTGAGAGGATCAATGACAATGCATACAAGATTGATCTTCCAGGTGAGTATAATGTGTCTGCATCATTCAATGTTGTTGATCTTTCTTCTTTTGACATGGATGCAGATTCGAGGATGAATCTTTTTGAGGAAGGAGGGAATGATGTGGGCATCGAGCACTCTTCTAGCATGGATGTTCGTGGTGAAGACATTGTGCTGCCAAGTGGACCAGTGACGCGCTCTCGAGCTAAGAAGATCAAAGCATAAATGCTTGGACTTGTGAAGAGAATAATTGATAAAAATCAATTCAAGTATCCACATGATCTAAACACTTTTATGAGACATAATGATGATTTAAGCATGATATCCAAGCAAAGAATGAAGGTGGTAATGTTGCTCTGGAGTTGTAGAGACGAAACGACGTCATTTTAAAAACAAGCATTTTATAATGGCAGTTTCGTAATTTGTACTATTTTCATATTATAATGGCAGTTTCGTAATTATTGCTATTTCCAAATTATAATGGTAGTTTTGTAATTATTGCTATTTTTGGATTATATTTATTTAGGGTTAGTTTTAAGCCTTAGTATTACTTTCCTAATTATGTTATGGTCTAGATTGATTCTTAACCTAACGCTAATCTCTATATAAAGGAGGGTTACTAGTTTGTAAAGGAGAACTTTGATTATTGAATTGAATCTACTATTGCTTTCAACAAGAATTGTGTGTTTCAAGTGAGGATAATTCTTCTTCTACTTGTTGCATTAGGAATTAATTTTCTTATTAAAGGTATTTACTTTGTGGCAAATTTCAATTTCATTCTTTACCATCTAATTAGTGTTGCTAGATACACTGGATATCTAGAGGTACCATATGGCGGATTTTTACCTAGGGTTTGTTCCATATCATATTGTGTGTTGGGATAAAAGTTTCTTTAAACTTGGGGTTCCACCTTTAAAGTTAATTGGATAGCCTATAAAATAACCACTAATTTTCCTTGGGTCTAATTTTATTTATTTGAGGATTATAAACCCTCACTTCAATAAGACAATCCCATATGTGTAAATGTCTTAAACTTGGTTTCCATCCATTCCATATTTTAAAAAGTGTTTTAGGAACAACTTTAGATGGCACTTGGTTCAAGATATACACAGCGATCTTTAAGGCGTCACTCCACATTGATAAGGGAAGATTTGAGTTACTTATCATGCTCTTTACCATGTTTATAAGCATTCGATTTTTTCTTTTTGCCATACCATTTTGTTGAGGTGTACCATGCATAGTATATTGGGCAATAATACCATTTTCCTCTAGAAACCTAGCAAATGGACCTGGCATTTGTCCTTTTTCTTTGTACCTTCCATAATATTCTCCACCTCTGTTAGATCTCACAATCTTTATATGTTTATCCTTTTATTTCTGTACTTTAGCCTTAAAAATCTTAAAGGCATTAAGTGTCTTCTTTTTATGATTTCATAAGTAGAGATACATGTATCTAGAGTGGTAATCTATAAATGAGATAAAATATCTCTGACCATTTAAACAAGGTGTAGGAATGTGTCCACATATATCCGTATGGACAATTTCAAGAATCCCAAAACTCTTTTTGGCACCTTTAGTGGTCTTGTTAGTTTGCTTTCCCTTGATGTAATCCACACAAGTTCCAAAATCAGTAAAATTAAGAGTTTGTAAAGCTCTTTCGTTTACTAATCTTTTAAGTCTCTGTATGGAGATATGTCCCAATCTCATATGTAATAACTTAGAGGAATTCTCATTAATGATAACAGGCTTATTCCCAATATTATTTTCATTTTGAGTTAACAAACTGCATTCATACGTGGGATCCAAAATGAATTTGTATAAACTACCAATTAAAATATAATTACCAATAAAAGAACTATCTTTAAATAAATTAAAACCAAAGTCCTCAAAAATAAATTTAAATCCCAGTGGTGCTAGTCTGGAAATAGAAACTAAATTTCTAGAAAAAGAAGGTACGTAGAAAATATTATCAAGATTTAAATAAAATCCAAAATTTAAAACTAATCTAAAGATTCCCATAACTATGACCCTTGAATGCATTCCGTTCTCTGAATAGATGCTTTGTTCATTTGCCTTCTGTTTCTTTTGGTTGAGAAAACCCTGTATAACATTAGCAATGTGAATTGTAGAACCAAGCATCAACAAAAAATGATTCATGACATACAAAGGTATAACAATTACCTTTCTTCACGAACAAATTTTTATATCTGTGGCAATCCTTCTTTAAATGTCATTTCTTCTTACAAAAGAAACAAGCATCCTTATTGCCATAGTTCTTAATTGGCACCTTTCGCTCTTTCTTTCCTTTGTAAGAATTTTTATCCTTTCCCTTAAGTGCATTTCCTTTCACATGAGTTGCTAGATGATCACTTTCTAGCTTCTCATGTTTCAATCTCTCTTCGTCTTGAACACACATGGTCAAAAGTTCATTGATTGACCACTTATCCTTATGTGTGTTGTTGGAAATTTTAAAAGGTCCATATTCAGTAGGAAAATGATTGAGTATGAAATGCACTAAGAAAGAATCTGAAATGTCTACCTTGAATGCCTTGAGTTGAGCTGCAATGTCCCTCATTCCCATAATGTGCTCACGCACACTTTTAGAATTGTCATGCTTCGTGCCTGAAAGTTTCTTTATTAGGGTTCTAGCCATTGCTTTATCAGAACTAACAAATTGCTCTTCAATGGCCTTCAAAAAATATTTCGCCTTATCACATATGGGTATTGAACCCCTAATGCTTTTATTGACATGAGATTTGATGAACATTAAACTTAAACAATTAGATCATTCCCACTGTTCATACAAAGATCTTTCATTTGGCGTACTTGATTCCGTGGGAGTGGGTGGGTCATCCACACAGAGCTCCAAGTCAATATCCATGCACCCCAAAGTTAAAAGGACTCGATCTTTCTAGTCTGAAAAATTCTCGCCACATAATATTGAAAGACGAGCTGAATCATATAGACTAGGAACTGCAAAGGACCAAGAAAATTTGCATAAATGCTACGATTTTTTTTTAATCTTCATATTGAATCAACCAATGTCAAATTCAATATGTAAAATCCTAACCTTCCTTTGGGTAGAGGTTATAATCCTTATTGAATTTGCATGCAACTTTATAAACATAATGAATCAAAGACAACCAATAAATTTCATACCTTTGGGCAAAGAAATTTTAATTTATATGTATACTTTATGGATGATCCATTATTTTATCATCTTTAACTTAGATCAGTAAAATAATTTCCTATGGGTATAGTAATTATCTTAATAAGTTATATACTTTATTTGATGCCACATAAAATAAATATAAATTCTGGATGTGATGTAAAACTTTAATCACATATTATCATCCCTTAAGATGCTATGGCTACTCTTAAGATACAATAATATTCTAGAAACTTTAATGACATCAATAAAACACATACAATATAGTAAAGTTTCATATATAAATTAAAACCAAAATGAAACTTAATACACCACATAAACGATTTACTTGTACAAATATATCTATTGCACATACATATAATTTGAAACACCCATAAAAGGAAATATACGATAACTTTATGCAGCTAAGAAATACAAGATTCAGAAAAGTCTAGAAAACAAAATCAAAAACATACTGTTGAACATTAATCAGCAGAAGATATATGAACCTACCTCCTCCAGTCGGGTCAGCCTACAGTACAACTTGTTATTATGGTTGGACTGGTAGAACCATGCTTACATGTTGACAAGTGGCATCACAAGAGTAAAGCTACCTATGTAACCAGATATAACCGGTAGTAATATTACAATATTTTAGGATTACATTACTCCATTGATAGATAAGTTACCTCACGTTTGAACAATGTTACCTCCTTTTGGTAATGTTACAATATTTCTGGACCAAATTACTTGATTTATGGACATGTTACAGGTTCTTTGAACAATATTACAACCTTTCGGTATTGTTACACCGTTTATGGATAATGTTAATTTATTTGCAGATTATTTTACTTTTTTATGGACAATATTACTTCGTTTTGGATAGAATGTTTCAAATCCCGTTTCTTTGTTCATGGATTATTTTATAATGGTGTTACCTTCTTTATGGACCATGTCACCTCACTTGTGGATCGTATTACATCATTTTGGTAATGTTACAATATGTTTGGACTAATTTACTTTATTTATGGACAAGTTACAGGTTCTTTGAACAATATTACCACATTTCGGTATTGTTACTCCGTTTATGGAAGATGTTACTTTATTTGCAGATTATTTTACTTTTTTATGGACAATATTATCTCGTTTTGGATAGCATGTTGCAAATCTCGTTACTTTGTTCATGGATTAGTGTTACCTTCTTTATGGACCCTGTCACCTCACTTGTGGATCGTATTACATCATTTTGGTATTGTTAAAATATTTTTGGACCAATTTACTTTATTTATGGACAAGTTACAGGTTCTTTGAACAATATTACCACCTTTCGGTATTGTTACTCTGTTTATGGAAGATATTACTTTATATGCATATTATTTTACTTTTTTATGGACAATATTACCTCGTTTTGGATAGCATGTTGCAAATCCCATTACTTTGTTGATGGATTAGTGTTACCTTCTTTATGGACCCTGTCACCTCACTTGTGGATCGTATTACATCATTTTGGTAATGTTACAATATTTTTGGACCAATTTACTTTATTTATGGACAAGTTACAGGTTCTTTGAACAATATTATCACCTTTCGGTATTGTTACTCTGTTTATGGAAGATGTTACTTTATTTGCAGATTATTTTACTTTTTTATGGACAATATTACCTCGTTTTGGATAGCATGTTGCAAATCCCGTTACTTTGTTGATGGATTAGTGTTACCTTCTTTATGGACCATGTCACCTCACTTGTGGATCGTATTACATCATTTTGGTAATGTTACAATATTTTTGGACCAATTTACTTTATTTATGGACAAGTTACAGGTTCTTTGAACAATATTACCACCTTTCGGTATTGTTACTCCGTTTATGGAAGATGTTACTTTATTTGCAGATTATTTTACTTTTTTATGGACAATATTACCTCGTTTTGAATATTACGAAATACTAATGGTGTTACCTGCTTTATGAATTAACCACATTGACAAAGCATAAATTATCCACCAAGCTCAATGTAAAAGAAAATTATCCACTTACCAAACCCCAATATAAATAGTATATTGGAATGACCTTTTAAATGGTATATATTTAAAGTTATAATATTTTAAACATTTTAAACATTTTTTTGTACTTGGTAGAAAATAATGTTTAATATGCCAACAACCACATATCATTAATGATGCTAGATATGAATATTCACCAACCAATTAACTTCAATCTTCTCTTGATGCTAAAGTCATTTCTAGGAGCCTTTCAACAGCTCCAACATTGCATCTCGGAAGCAAGTCTACCCAAGGTTCAATGCTCTCTTTGTAGCTTCATTTTGTTTAGTTTCTTCAACTGGGAACATATTTTGAGGATGATAAGAATTGATAATAGTACATATATAGCTATGAATTTTACTTACTGCATTTTAGGGTTTACAAGTACATATAAACTTACTCACAAATTTTTAATATGAAGAGCTCAAAAAATGCTTGCAAATTTTTGTTTACTTCATTTTATATAGTTTCCTATTTCTAATTAATATGGTACTCCCTCTTTTTCTTTTCTTTTTTCGTTCTCCGTACAAAATTATAGTTTCCTTATTACAATTTTTGCTTATTGCATTAGACAATATTCATGGATCAATATAAACATCTTTGAATATTATTACAGTCATAGTAAATTAGCAATATTCCTAAATAATTGAACTTTAAAAGTTTTTCATATAAGTGATTTTTTTCTCTATGTAAATGTTTAATATAAAGTTAACACAAACCCATAAAAACAAATGATTTAGTATTACCATATTACAAAATATGTTATCTTTCATATAAATGGTTTTTATTTTATTTTTAGGGTTTAGATGTTTAGTATAACATATCCCTGTGTTAGAAAATATTATTTAGTATGAGTTATTGATTATATGTTTATGGTGTATAATTGTAGTTATTGTAGTAAATGCTGTAAAATGCAGGAGATGCATTGTAAGTCTTTTGGAATTACGAGCATCGATCTAAATGTTGATCAATGCATTGAAGATGAGTCGGTCTTCATAGATAACAAAGAATCAACTGCTGAATTCAGAAATGGAAAAAAATATGCTTATTTGACTTATACAGACATGTTTGGGCAAGAATTTGAGTCCTTTGAAGATGCAAATGAATTTTATGCCACATATTCAAAGATAATTGGATTTGGTGTCAGGAAAAATCAACTTAAGAAAGATTAAAATGGAAATATCAGAAAGCGTACATGGGTATGTGATAAGGAAGGCTATCGAAGAGATGAGTGGTTGCACAGAACCAATAGACAAAAGCAACCGAGGCCATTAACAAGGGAAGGGTTTGGTGCTGCATTTTGTGTAACTAAGAACAGGATGGATGAAAAATGGGTTGTAACTAGATTTGTGTCAGACCATTCACATGAATTACTTGTCAACCTTGAGGTACCCTTTATCCGATCGAATCGATGCGTGCAAAAAACAAATTTGGAACAAGCTAAAGGAATGTACAACGTAGGCATTGGAACAAGTAAAATCATGGATTACATGGTGGACCAAGTTGGAGGATACGACAAAGTTGGCTTCACAAGGCAAGACTTGCAAAATACACTTATGGCTAAACGCAAATTTGATATCATGGATACGGATTCAGAAACAATAATTGCATATCTGAGGGCAAAAGTAGAGATGGATCCTGAACTATTTTGCAGGTACACAGTTGACTCAGATAATAGACTTGCAAACATATTTTGGGCCGACTCAACAAGTCGTTTTGACTACTCTTGTTTTGGTGATGTCTTGGCTTTTGATGCAACCTACAAAACGAACGCATATGGAAAGCCATTAGTGATACTAGTCGGTGTAAACAATCATCATCGGACAACCATTTTTGGTATGGCATTATTGGTTGATGAAACAGTGCATACATATACATGGGTATTGAAGACATTTTTGCTTGCAATGAACAGTAAGCATCCTCATTCTGTTGTCATCGATGGAGATAAAGCAATGCGAAAAGCTATTACAAATGTGTTTCCTAATTCATACCATCGGTTGTGCACATGGCATCTTGAAAGAAACGCTCAATCAAACTTACACAATGTAGAAGTGGTCAGGGCATTTACAGACTGTAAGCTTGGTGAATATACTCTAGAAGAGTTTGAGCATTGTTGGTTACGCATGCTAGACAAGTTTAGTTTGCACAATAAGGAATGGTTGACAATGATGCACAAGACACGTGAAATTTGGGCTGAAGCATTCATGAAATGTCAATTTTTTGTCCGGATGCGAAGCACTCAACGATGTGAGAGTATGAACGCTTACTTAAATAGATATATACAATCCCGACAAAAGTTATATGAGTTTATGATAAGTATTGATAAGGCTATTTCAAGGATGCGAAACCAAGAAGTGAATGATGATGTTAAAAGTAAAAGTACAACTACAGTAGCTATTACTGACCTTCATCAGTTTGAGAAACATGCTGCAAAAGTGTACACGAGGTGAATATTTAAAAAAGTTCTCATACAGATTAAGGAACAGGTAGTTCTTTTCACAACTAATTGCATAGAGTATGGAGGTATGCGTGTTTACATGTTGACAAAGCATATGCATCCAGAATTAACTTGGAATGTTGTGTACTATTACAATCAACCACACATACAATGCTCATGTAATATTTTCGATAGCATCGGAATTCCTTGCAGTCATTTATTTTATGTAACAAAAGTGGAGAACATTGGAGAGATTCCTGATTCATTGGTGCTAAACCGTTGGCGAAAAGATGCAAAGAAAGATAGGGTTCAATGTCTTGGTGTACATGAATTTTCTGATGAAGCTGCAACAGCTCTTCGATATGGCTCATTGAGTGTGGACTGTAACAAACTGTGTTTATTTGCATCCAAGACAGATGATGGATTTAAAGAGGCAAAATTGGAAGTGGCCCGACTAACTAGTCGTATGGAAGAATACAAAAACATGTATGAAGAAACAAAACTCTGCATGGGAGACATAACAGGGAAGAAGAAGCATAGTATAAAGGATCCATTGGTTGTGAAAAACAAAGTTGGATATGCAGGGGAAACAAGTAAGGCGGCAAAAAAACGGCGCTGCAATAAGTGCAAACTGGTTGGGCACACAAAGCGCACATGCAATACAAAACGCGGCAATGACAATATTGATACATCATTGCAGGTCGACTCATAGAAATGTCCAAAGCCTTTAAAGGCCAATCACAATTCCTATGGCCGACTACAAGTGTTTGTGTGCTGGAAATTATATTGTAAGAAGTTAGTAGTTTGTTGGAATTGTTTTGAGGAAGTTATTTTAATGTATTTTCCTTTCTACTTATGTCTCTCTCATGCATTATTCTTTTTCTCTTGCACTATGTTTTATGCTTGTTATATAAATTATTTAGGGTATATTTTACAAACATCCATCTAGTTAGCTTTTTTGTACACAAAACAAATGAATGTTCTGTGAGTCCACATTTTCTTCTGGTATTAATTCATAGCATCAATGCGCATCTATTTGCTGTTCTCCAATAACAAAAAAATGAAAGTAACAAACGGTTAATCCACACTAATAAGATATGTTACTAGCAACTTAAAGGGAATTATACAACCAAATTTAAACTTAACAGACCAATAACATTGTCAGGCCTTGAAAACCTATAACAAGCGTCCAAGCCATCAGTTTGAAATAAAACCCAACATAATCTATTTCCACCACAGTCAAGTCTCCAATGGCATTTAAATTAAGTAATATATGACCCATCAGTTCAAACTGAACTAATTATCCGTTTGACTCGATTAGCATTCTCAAATCCAAAAGTATATTCAAAATGCCTGAACCTAATCCTGTTTCCTCCCCCATCATAACTCTTGTCTTCTTCTTCCTCCTCCTTTCGGTTTCATCATCTGCAGAACAGCCGTCATAGTCAAGCACACAACCAAAAATAAAAATGTTCTCTGTTAATAATATTCAGACATGCACATTAGATGTTTAACAGGAAACACCATATGTTTTTATACTCTCATACTATGTTTATGAATGGTAATATAATTAATTTTGTATGAAGACATATAACTGTATTATTTTGTTGCCATTCATGACAATCATGAACTGTTACTCTTTTATTTGAACAAATATCTTTATTTCTCTCTCTTTCTCTCTTTGGAACTTATATTTCTAATTATAAATGATAACCAGTGAACACCAAAAATGTTAAAATAACAAAAAAGATATTGTTTTATAGATAGTGCTGTAATTAAGTAATGAAATTATAGATAGTGCCAAAAACTCACCTTCAGAAGCATATGCTGAAATCAATTGCCCCAAACTAAGTGGAAGATGTTCCTACTAGCAACTCCATTGATAGCATTTATGCTTTGCTTCGTAAGCATGTCTTGTTGTGCAGCAACATCACCATCCTAGTAAGATACAAATAGTTCAAACTCTTGAACCAAAAATAGACTAAAAGTTTATCAAAGAAAAAGCTTTATGACAACAAACTATACATGGAAGAAGAATAATTGCAGATCACTCAAAGAAGAATAATACTACTTACATCATGCAATCAGGCATTTCTTGGAGGAAGAGTCTTGCTGGTTGGAGAAAGAAACTTCATCTGCCACCCCATAATGGCCCATATTTCCTTCCAGTATCTTTGGAACATAAAAACAGATCTAAAACTATGTATAAAGCCTACTGTTACAATCAGCACACCATTAAGAAATGGTGTCTCCTCGATTATCTACTAATAGACAAAAATATAATAGTTCCTTAACGAACATAAGTTTACCTTGCACAAAAAAAGTCTACCTGTACTTATGCGCATTTAGCAGGCATATCAAAAAAGCTAAAAGGACAATATTATCAAAAGCATTTCATTTACAATCACAAAAGGGTCAAATGGATATGGATTAGATATTCTTCTTCCCTTTTTTGGATGGTCCACCCCTGGTTTTTTTGACGTACGTGTGCAAGACATTGGTTGCAATGGCTTCATGATGTTTTGCAGCTGCATGCATTAAGCCGTAATAATTCTGATTATTACTTTCAGTCACTAGCTCCAATGCAATATTCCACCTTTCCGCAGCCGAATCAAACTAAACAACAAAAATTCAATGGAATAAAGTAAATCAATCTCGAATTAAGTAATGAAATAAATAGCTTACATGTTCATTTGGATTAATCAAGCAAGACTCTTCCATAAACTTCATGACATATACTCCACAATCATGCTCGTAATCTTGTTCCCGAATACATGTTGCTGGCCGCAGCTGCAAACTTCCAAAAAAACATTTTTGCTGGAAAAGTTTACTACATTCATTCATCAAGACTATGTCTAAAGCCTCCAACTGTCATTCAAATCCAAAAATGGCATCTAATTAGAAGGGCAAAAAAATTATAATTTGAAGAGGTATGTGTATATAAAAAATGACTTACGATAGTCTCTGCACATCTTGTACGAGCTACTTTTGTCCTGGGACTTGGGAGAGAATCCCAAATCTCGGCAGCTTTATCTTTCACCAAAACGATCAATAAAAACCAATGACCAACCGTGTCATGGATGGGGAGGAATATTTGTATATCATAATGACCAAAGTTAGTCAATATATATGCTGCCCATCATAGTATTGTTGTTGTATAATAATAAATATGCCAAAAGTACTGACAGACCTTTTCACAAAGTGCCACCGGCTTCATGAAACGTTTTTTCATGTTCCATTTTTTTGCAAAATTAGTAACAGCCAGTTTACTACTCAGTGCCTCTTCCTAACAGTGTGAAAGAGATGGTTTCAGCTTTAACATAAGACATTTAATGTGAAAATATCAAAATGATAATTAATTAAGGTTTTAAATTTTCATACTTGAAAATGGGGTGGTAAATACCACTTCCGAGGCTTGTCTCCGTTCACCTTTTTTTCATTGTAAGTCATGCGTTCCACAAATGCGCAAATGACCTTCACAAACCATAAAATAAGTGACTCAACAATATTGTTAACTTAATATTGAACATACAAAAGATTATGATTAAAAAGTTCCTTTGCTAAGAATTAACTTACTTCCCTTGCAATCCATTTTTGCGGAGCCAACGACAACAAATCCCAACTAGTATAATGAAACATCTCGGTCTTGATGAGCATCTCACTAGTAAAATGACAAAAACAAAAAATAAACAACAATAATTACAATTTAATATAAATAGAAGACACATATCATAATAGACGAAATGCATTACAAATTAAATATACCTTTTATCAAGATCAGGATCAAACATATACTGCAATAGTTTAAAATCTCCATCGGGCAAGTCTTTTGGAATTTGAAACGGACCAACACGATCACGATTCATAGTAGTCCAAGGTGATTGTGCATATCGGGTCTGTTTCCTTTGCATTTCCATTCGCAACAAAATTGGACTACGTCTGCCCATAGTTCTTTTCTTCTCTCCCTGCACAAGAAATAGATAACAAAGTTACATATTATATAGCAAACTTTAAAGTAGACACGTACATAAAAAAATGTCATACAACCTCCGTTGATACAATGGCATGGACCAATCCATCAAGTTTTTCCCCGAAAGCAGTATCAGCAAATGAAGAGGAATCATTTATGATGACATCATCGACAACATTTTTCTTTGGTGCTTCATCTTCGGTTGAAACAAACATGGTCATGGGCTGTGTCATAACGAGTATGGCATCGTCATTACTTTGATTTGGTTCTTTGTTGTCAGCTCTTTGTGCATTTGGTGATGTGATGTTGACGTCATTAGCTTCTGGTCTTGATGACACAGCATCAAGCACTTTCGAAAGCTGATCAGTCACCTGCACCTGGTAAGTTGCAAAGTCCGCTTTAAGACCTGCAACATCTTGTTTCAACTGCTGAATTTCAGCTTTGAGCCCATCAACATCTTTCTTTTCTACATATATTGTTGCATCTGGATGCCGAATTTCTATTGCTTCAAATCTGGTTTCAAACTGCAGTTCCCTTGTTGTAACATACAAATATGTTATGAAGAATATATATCAACATTTAATGACAAACACATTAACAAAAATAGTCAATTATATACCTTCTCCGATCCAAGACCACCAAATTTTTTTAACTGCAATCTGAATTTTTTTCGGGCTTTGCCTCCCCATGCCTGAATGGGAGCCAGTGCTCTGTCAACAATCGGTTTGTCCAGCCACACAACATCGAAGTAAAATAGTTGCAGCACATAAAATGCACAAATTTGTAATGCATAAAATCATGGATTATATAAGAGAAGACTGGCATTCACGTTATGTAATAAATGAAATACAATTAATGAGTAAAAATATACCTGTAAGATCAGTACACAACCACTAATGTATGACATATTGTCAGCTTTGTACCGGCTGACACCCTCAACCATGTTATTGAACGTCCAAGTGACCCAATTTTTGTTCATAATACCATCAACGTTCAGCAAAACATGAAGATAACTAAATGTTACAAACACACTAGAATTGGGATTAAGAATCGTTCCCATCAAAAACAATGTGAAAACCATTTTAAAATCATCATTTACAATACTTGACCTATCAGACAAAATATTTTCTAGGTCAGAAATGCACCATCTTTTAACCTCCATTGGACCACTAATATCTACTGGACATCCACCATCTTTTAACCCAATCAATCTCTCAACGTCCTTCGAACCTAGTGTGTACCTCCTACCATGCAATTCTATGGTAGCGGTGCTAGGATCAAACTTATCTACCAGCCATGCTATTAATTTTCTATTTATACACTAGTATTACCACATATCAAAGAACCAAACCCAAGACCTTGTATACACTTCTTCTTATCATCGGTAAACAACTCAACTAAACCCCACAAACGTTCTAGGGAACATCTTGTATTTAAACTCCCTATCTTTGTTGGGGTAATCGTTGTGCAGCTTCACTAGATGAAGCAAGGGAGACCTTAACTGGAGGAGGAGAGATTGGTTGAGTAGGCACAGCAAATTTTGCTTTTTCACCAGCGGACAGCTTTTTCCAATTATCTCCTATACGCTTCATGACCTGAAATAATCAAAATTGATAATTAGATTTGTTGCCCTTCATATCATGTACCTCAACCAAGTAAAAGTACGAAAGAATTTACCTTTTTATCAATTTTGACAGCTTTTTGCTTAAGTAGTCCTACCTCCCTATTACTGCGAAATTTTTAAATTTCAGACTTTTGTTAACTAATTCAGATTACATATTTCAATTTACATGGAGAAAATTATCAAAAACATATAGTTACAATCAAACTCACTAATAGTTTAGTCATGGCCTTGAATATGGATTTGCAATAACACTGTCATCATTTGTAGTGTTCTTTCTCCCTCTCTTCCTTTTCAAACCAGCATCACCAACTGCTGTCTTTTTACCCTTGTCATTGTGCTCTAAATTATCATCCATTGCACCTACAAGATTTATGTCATGTAACATTATATATGAACATATTTTGTGTATGCTAATTAAAAGTTTGATGGAAACAAAAAGAACTTATAACAAAGGACAATAAAGCAGCAACTTGGACCTCAGTAAAAGGACGATAAAGATATGGAAAGTAACTTGCAAGGACAGCAACAGTTGATTCTTGGTATGCCAACCTCAATTTTAATTCCTCTGAAATTTTAGTATTATCTTCCTGGCCAGTTACAAAGGTACCCTTTTGCTGCAAGTAGTTATAAAAAGGAATAAAAAAATAAATGAGAATATGAAACAGTAAGCTTACCTAACATGAAAAATGCTCAATTTTTCCCAACTACAGAGATATAAATGAAGGAAGAAATAGATTATTATGGACATAATACAATGTCCATAGAAACTTTGGGGAAAGTTAATTGAATAACAAATATTTGGTTTCACAATAAAGACTTTTACAATGAAAGTTTAGGAATTTCATAACAAAACAATAATGCAAGATACATCATTTAAAGTAATAAGTTTCACATAATTGGGTACGAATAAAAACCACAGCCATGTTTAACAACATTTAGAACAAATGCTAAGTAGTGTTGGAACAATATAACAGCCATTGATAAATTACAACTATAATATCAGAACGACAAAGTGATCATCAAATAAAATAAAATATGCTACATGGTTCATTTGAAACAGAAGTCATTATTTTGGGGAGAAAAAATTTGGGGGGCTTGGACATACCAAATACACAAAATAGATTTTTGAGACATCAGATCATAAACTTAGTAACATTAACACCTAGAAAATTTATAATACAGGAAGTAATCTCCATAAAAGGGAAAATACAGATTACTACTTGGAAAAAAATATAATGGTGTTACTTGGATAGAGAACCATTTATTTGAAAAGTTTCTACTTTATAAATTTATCCATGGGTACTATTCAAAATTAAAATTTTACAACCACAATTTGATGTTCGTAAAAAATTAAAGATGCATCATACTTAAGAAATTGAAAGATACAACAGCAGAAAATTTACATGACAAGAGTATTATAAAATATTTCTACCAATTATATTACGGTCAGCATGTTAAGGGGGCTGGGTGAGATGGGGGAGGGGGCTCGGGGAAGCGGGCTGGGTACAAAGCTTGGGGGCTCGAGGAAGGGTTTATGGGTGCGAAGCTCGGGGGACTCGGGGAAGAGGCTGGGTGCGCAGCTCGAGGGCTTGGGGAAGGTGGCTGGGTGCACCGGGGGGAGAGGAAGGAGGCTGGGTGAGATGGGGGGAGGGGGC